>JANAVB010011197.1:1738306-1869078 GCA_029216955.1 Iris pallida | reverse complement strand
GGGAAGAACAAACAAGCGACATATCATGTTGAACAAATGTGTATTGTGTGTTGATTTCTTAAGATTAGTTAAGATTTTTTAACAAATCTAGAATTTTTAACAAATCTTAAGATGTGATCCCATGGCATCTAATGTCAGGCCCTACAATGACGTGTCAAAGCTTATATAGATTAAAAACCATCCAACCCGATATCATATATCTAACTAATGTGCATATAAATCTCATAATTCATATATCATAATTAAACCTTCACTTTCAACTTGAAATGCTTGAAGTATTACCATGTTTAACAATTAACCATCTTGAAATATCCATTCCTTTTTGCTACTTTTTTCCTACAAGCCAGCTGTTTGCATTTGCGTTTGCATCCCCATATCCAAAATAAGAAAGTTCACACATAATAATAAACTGACATGCTTATAAACCAAAATTTGAATTTTACCATCACAGTTATCGCCATTTCATTCTTAGAACTAATCATGCATCATACATGGACATGATTAAAAGACTAGTTGGTTTGCCTGGTGTGAGTGGATTGTATATTGAACAGCGGCACTTCATCAAAGAGAAAACAAGGGGAAAAAAAAGTAAATTGCGGCTCAGATATGGCAGATTTATACATCATAGTAGAATGCCATATATGTATCAGTTCTACTTTCCAAGTCATTATCATCATTTCTACTTTCTCAATATGTCAGTAATATTTTCTACGTACTTTCTCATACGTAATGTGCACACAAATCCTCAACTTTCAAAAAAAAATTCCTTTGCTTCACTTACTGTTGTTTACCAAACTTTCCACTTACTTTTTGGTCAGATTCAGATAACATTGATTAAATATAAATAATAGGACGTTGGTGCAACTAATAAAGATGACTTTTGAGTAAGAAACAAGTCCCCTGACTACAAGGTAGGTAACTTGACAAACATGATTTCTTATGGAGAGTAGGCAATGATTTCTTAAGACTCAAGTCTTGACAAACAAGCGACATACAATGTCAACGTCAGAAGTAGGGGGAAGAACAAACAAGCGACATATCATGAACAAATGTGTATTGTGTGTTGATTTTTTTTTCTTACGATTTGTTAAGATTTTATAACAAATCTAGAATTTTTAACAAATCTTTAGATGTGATCCCATGGCTAGGGTTGTAAAACGATTCAAACCGTTCGCATTCGGCTCATGTTCGGCTTGGTCCAAGCTCAGTTTAAGCTCATTCGTTGACTAATCGATATCGAGTTCGACCATAGATTGTTCGACTCGATCTTGTTCGCAAATAGGCTCGAGCTCGGCTCGGTTTCTCATATTTGGACTTTTCTATATTTTTATTACTTTTTTAATAGATAGAAATATATTTTGTCTTAAAATTTTTACTTATTTTTTGTTTTTTATATGATGGTAAATTTATGATGTAAAGAACATGAGTAATTCAATAAAAAAGTATTTAAAACTTGAGATAAATAGTGTGATAGTCTATACAACATGCCCTATAAATACTCACTACTAGGGCTGTAAAACGATTCAAATCGCTCGCATTCGGCTCGTGTTCGGCTCGGTCCAAGCTCGGCTCAAATCAAACTCCTTCGATAGTTAAGTCAAACCAAGCTTGAACACTCTTTGTTCGAGCTCATTCGCTCGATTTTCAGCCCTACCCATGACATCTAATCCCAGGCCCTACAATGATGTGTCAAAGCTTATATAGATTAAAAACCAACCAACCCTGTATCATATATCTAACTGACGTGCATATAAATCTCATAATTCATATATCATAGTTAAACCTTCACTTTCAACTTGAATTGCTTGAAGTATTGTCTTGTTTAACAATTAACCATCTTGAAATATTCATTCCTTTTTGCTATATTTTTTCCTGCAAGCCAGCTGCTTGCACTTGCATCCCTATAATCCAAAATAAGAAATTTCACACATAATAATAAACTGACATGCATATAAACCAATTTCTTAATTTTATCATCACATGAATTATTTCATTCTTAGAACTAGTCATGCATCAAACATGTACAAGACTAGTTGGTTTGCCTGGTGTAAGTGGATTGTATATTGAACAGCAGTACTTTATCAAAGAGAAAACAAGAAAAAAAAGTATATGTGACTCAGATATGGCAGATTTATACATCATAGTAGCATGCCATATATGTATCAGTTCTACTTTCCACTACCAAAATACAGCCATTTGGCGATGGACCATTAGCGACGGACTACCGACTAAGTACAGACTGATTGCCGTCGAAAAGTTGACAAAAGTTTTTTTATTTTAAGGACGAGCAAAGGTCGCCAGTCCTTCGTTAAGTCATCGGAGATATAGCGACGGCTCATGAAGCCGTCGCTATGACGTCACTTAGTTGTCAAAAGTTGGCAGGAAATGTTGAAAAAATTGGCACAAAATTTGTCGACTACATAGCGACGGATATTCCGTCGGCCATCTACGGGGATATAGCGACGGACTAGCGTCGGCCATCCATCCGTCGCTAGTCCGTCGCTATATGTCCAGCCCTAACTTAGATTTAATCGAAGGGGGGGAAGTTTTCATTCCGCCCCAAATTTTATCACATCTCTTTCTCTCTCTCTCTCCAGGTAATCCCCTCTCTCTCCCTCGGTGGTCGGGGCGACGGGGGGCCGGTGGTGGTGGGGGTCAGGGTCGGCGGTGGTGGGGGTAGGGATGGAGGTCGCGATGGTGGGGGTGGGGGTCGCGGGGGGGGGTAGGGAAGCGGAGGGGGGTTTCGGGGTAGGTGTGGTGGAGGTCGACGGTGGTGGGGGTAGGGGTCGCGGGGGGGGGGGGGTAGGGCAGTAGTAGAGGGGGTTTCGGGATGGGGGTGTTGTGGGTCACGGTGGGGGGTATGGCAGCGGAGGGGGACCGGGGGTGGGGGTGGTGGTGGTCGATGGTGATAAGGGTGGGGGTCGGGGGGAGATGTATAAGGGCAGCGGAGGGGGGCCGGTGGTGGGGGGATAGCGGTCGACGGTGGTAGGGGTTGTGGGCCGGGGGTGGGAGTTGGGTTCGGCGGACACTACCCAAAATTTGTTGATTTAGCGACGGCCCGATCCGTCGCCCGTACCGACGGGAATTTCAATTAGCGACCGATCACTGACGGATCTTGGCCAAAAAAATCCGTCGGCAATCAGCTCGTCGCTAATCATGGTCCGTCGCTACGTAGTCGTCAAGCGACGGAATAGCGACGGCATATCGACTTCAAAATACGAAGCATTAGCGCTACTTTCCGACGGACTGTCATCCATTTCAAGTATTAAATACTGAACTGTGTATACAATAGCGACGTAAAGGTCCGTCGGTAAACCGTCGTAATAGCGTATCAGAGTGTATCGTTCCGTCGCTATTCTGTCGAACGTCGTCGATAACAAAGGACATTAGCGACGGTAAACCGACGGATAATCCGTCTATCAGGTTCTGGAAATGGTAGGCTTTCCAGCACTATGGCGACGGATGAGTCGTCGCGATTCCGTCGATAACTGTCGCTAACAAAAGACGGTTTAGCGACGGAATACGGACGGATTATCCGTCGACCATGTTCTGGAAATTCTTGGTATTTCCAGAACCGTGGCGACGGAAAGGTCGTCGCTATTCCGTCGAACTATATACCATCTGAACTTTGCGACGGATATTCCGTCGACCATCCGTCGCTACCTGGAAACATTTTCAAATCTCCAGTTAGCGACGGATTTGCCGTCGAACAGTAGTCGAAAACTGGAAATATCCGTCTCACCGGTCCCTAGTCTGTCACTAACTGAGAATATTTTAAAAAAAATTACAGCTTTCCCTGTTCGCAAAAATATGCATAAACCAAACCAATATATAATGCACACCAATTATCCAACAATCACATAGACCAAATATATAATGCACACCAATTATCCAAGAATCACATAGACCAAATATGCACATACGAATTTAATGCACACCAATTATCCAAGAATCATATATACCAAAATTTGTTAATATAAAATAGACATCAATTATCCTGAAGAGTAACCTAATATCCGTCGTTATAATCCGATCATAGCACAAATATTCCAAAATTCCACAAATATTCCAAAATTCCCACAAATATTCCAAAATTTCCGCAAATATTCCAAAACACATAAAAAAAACAAAACCCAAAAAAAACAAAAAATCGACTTTGGCCTCAGCAAAGACCGCAAGTCAGACGATGAATCCTCACAGCCAGGGATCATAGTTGCGTTGAGGCATGTACCATTCTATCAGCCACTTTGCATACGAAGGCTCAATCTGGTTGAGGTCTTCTGTAGGGACAGGAGGGTCGGTCCCGATGCTACTACTCTCTGACGGTGGCTCATCCTTAACTTCAAGCTTGGGAGCAATCTCTTTCCTGATGGTCATCGGTTCTTCCTTGACCTCGACCTTTGGTAACACCTCCTCCTTAACAGCCGGCTCTTGTTTGACGACGGGGACTTCCTCCGTGTCGACCTCCAAGGGTTTCTTGTCTCGGCCCCTTCCTCGACTAGCAGCACCACCTCGGCGAGTCCTAGGAGCCATCTCTCTGACAACAGAAATTTTCATATAGGGAAAAGAAATTTACTCAAATTATAAAATTTGTGACGTTGGTTTTTTGCGTTCATCATCATTAGAGGGAGCAGCACTGAAAAAGTTGTGACGTTAGTAGCATGAGAGAGTAAAAATTGTATCACAAGACTAACAGAATTACTATGTAATCATGTACTCACCAATAACCGGATGTAACTGGAGTCGTTGGGCCTATCGTGCAGTAATTGGTGGATCCGCTGATATAGGTCGGATGTACTTAGTATCTAGTGTATCAGATTAGTATCGGTCTATCGGTTTGGTATAGGACGTATCTGATTGGTATTGGCCTTAACAAATTGGTATCGTCCTATATCCGATATGTACATGTATCGAGTATAGCTAGGATTCATATTGGCCTTATCGATTTGGTATCGGTCATATCCGATAGGTATCGGCCGTGTTGGATTAGTATAGACCATTTCGGATTAGTATCGTGGAAAGTTTAGTAAAACGTACTTGAATTTCTCTCTTCTCGA
This sequence comes from Iris pallida, assembly GCA_029216955.1. Classification (NCBI taxonomy): domain Eukaryota; kingdom Viridiplantae; phylum Streptophyta; class Magnoliopsida; order Asparagales; family Iridaceae; genus Iris; species Iris pallida. The sequence goes on along the minus strand of JANAVB010011197.1, from coordinate 1,864,021 downwards.
GCTAGAATACCATTGCAAAGAGTCACCAGATCGTGATTGGCCAGTTACAGTTGTTACTAAACCTTCACGATACCGAAATGGTATATAATAATCCAACACGGCCGATACCTATCGGATATGATCGATACCAAATCGATAAGGCCAATATGAATCCTAGCTATACGACCGATACATATCGGATAGGACGATACCAATTCGCTAAGACCAATACCAACCGATACGGCCCATACCAAAACGATAGATCGATACTAATCCGATACGGTCAATACTTATAAGTACCTACGGTCCAGGAGGTTGATCCGCTAGTACATCTATGTACGATCAACGAAGTAACGATCATTTGATCAATTTGGATGTGAAAAATCTGTATCGTAAGACAAACTAAACATAATCAGTTCTATTTCACATGCTTAATTGCCAAGTATGGGAACGAATGGCTCAGAACACAGCCCAAAATTCATTCTAGCATATATTAGTGTGAATCTATTTCTGTACATATGGTGTAGTATATGTTCTTATCGTATCTAGTATCTGAAGAATGTAACAAATCAAGATGAACTCACATAATGTAATACTAAGACATCATCTACTACTATATAAGATATAGTGATAGGTTGTTATCATCATTGCCGAGGGATGAGGGTCGGAGGACAAATACCGCTCGAGTGAGCCAAAGGCATGCAGCCACTTCCCTCCCTCCATTCACCCTCTCCCTCTCTCACGCCATCAACGTCACAACTTTTCCACCTCAAGTTCTAATCAAGCATCTTCCTTCTTCTCCTCCACATGGCTCTGAACCCATCTGCTCCTCCCTACTTCCCTTCTTCTTATTTGACTCTCTCAGCCACATATGATATCCACCTCAAGTGTAGAGTCGGGGGAGAAAAGTGGACAGGAAGAGGACGGGGAAGTAGCACAGCCGGCGCATGACCCGGAGGAAGTACAGAAGTTTTTTAACATCCGTAGGAGAACTATAAGGATATATCTTTTCACAATATCACCTTGTCAAAGACCCTTAATGTGACAACCATGTTACCGCGGGTCGGAAGACTAACATGTCATGATTTTCTAAGTCGTGTGTTTTGACATAATCCTCCAAACTCTTTCCTGCTATGTAGTAATGCAAGATTACTACATAGGAGGAAAGAGTTGGAAGGGTTATGTCAAAACATACGGCTTAAAAAATTATGACATGTTAGTCTTCCGACACCGCGGTAACATGATATTCACATTAAGGGTCTTTGACAAGGTGACATGTTGTGAAAAGAGATATCCTTATAGTTCTCCTACGGATGTTGAAGAAAACATCTGTACTTCCTCTGGGTCATGCCGCCGGCTGTGCTGCTTCCCCCTCATCTTTCTGTCCACTTCTTCTCCCCCGACTCCACACTTGAGGTGGATATCATATGTGGCTGAGAGAATCAAATAAGAAGAAGGAAGTAGGGAGGAGCAGATGGGTCCAGAGCCATGGTGGAGGAGAGGAGAAGGAAGATGCTTGATCAGAACGGATGGCTCAGAACACAACCCAAAATTCATTCTAGCATACATTAGTGTGAATCATCTATGTTCTGTACATATGGTGTAGTATATGTTCTTATCGTATCTAGTATCTGAAGGATATAACAGAATCAAGATGAACTCACGTAATGTAATACTAAAACATCATCTACTACTATATAAGATATAGTGATAGGTTGTCGTATCATTGCCGCGGGATGAGGGTCAGAGGACAGTCAACTTTATCTACGGCTACATATTTCTGCCTCGCCAGTCGAATGGCTGCAGGGACTATGTTCTGATCACCATGTCGTACCGTAGATTAATGCAAATGGAGCTGGAAATATCCGTCGCTAACCGATCACTAGTCCGTCGCTAACTGAGATTTCAAATACACATATGTATATCACAGCTAGATGTATAGATATATACATCTATTAGAAGCACACAACTGATACACTCTAAGGGTCGTTTTCCAGGAAAAATTTTACTTATTCAGTGACTTTGGTGAAGCAAAAAATTGCAGCATTTCCTGTTCACAAAAATATGCATAAACCAAACCAATATATACTATCCAACAATCACATAGACCAAATATATAATGCACACAATTATCCAAGAATCACATAGACCAAATATGCACATACAAATTTAATGCACACCAATTATCCAAAATCATATAGACCAAACCAAATTAATATAAAATAGACATCAATTATCCTGAAGAGTAACCTAATATCCGTCTTATAATTCGATGTATCTCCAAGTGTGAGAACGGATGGCTCAGAACACAACCCAAGATTCATTCTAGCATATATTATGTGAATCATCTATGTTCTGTACATATGGTATAGTATATGTTCTTACCGTATCTAGTATCTGAAGAATGTAACAGAATCAAGATGAACTCACATAATGTAATACTAAGACATCATCTACTACTATATAAGATATAGTGATAGGTTTGTATCATCGATCATTACCGAGGATGAGGGTCGGAGGACAGTCAACTTTATCTACGGCTATAGTTTCTGCTCGCCAGTCGAATGGCTGCAGGGACTATATCCTGATCACCATGTCGTACCGTAGATTAATGCAAATGGAGCTGGAGCCAAAATACAGAAACCAAAATACAAAATACAGAATCAAATCCCTGGGTTCACTGAAAATACAAAACACAGTTCTAATTCATATGTATTTTAAGTGTGAGAACGGATGGCTTAGAACACAACCCAACCGGAGAGAATACTCTGAGAGATCCATCTGAGTAGGACGTATACTCTGAGAGATCACCTTTACAAGAATGATATCAGTAGTGGGATTGAGTGTTGGAGGAGATATTATCAGAGTATACGTCCTACTCAGATGGGTCTTCACCGTTACTATTTTTTTTGACAGCATGGTGGATATGCTCCGTCAACAGATTCTTGCTCCGAGCCAAAATTTTGCCCCGGAGCTCAAGTGGACATCTTTCGTGTAGAGCTCGAGTGAGAGGTTCCTGACAGCATGGTGGTCTCCTTTGTTAAAGTATCGTGCTCGTCCCACAAACAATGTGGGTGAGCATGGATACTTCGACAAAGGAGACCACCATGCTGTCAGGAACCTCTCACTCGAGCTCAACACGAAGGATGTCCACTTGAGCTCCGGGGCAAAGTTTTGGCTCGGAGCAAGAATCTGTTGACGGAGCACATCCACCTTGCTGTCAGAAAAAAATTGTAACGGTGAGAGACCCATCTGAGTAGGACTATACTCTGATAATATCTCCTCCAACACTCAATCCCACTACTGATATCATTCTTGTAAATGATCTCTCAGAGTATACGTCGTACTCAGATGGATCTCTCAGAGTATTCTCTCTTTGGTTGTCGTATCATCATTGCCGAGGGATGAGGGTCGAGGACAGTCAACTTTATCTACGGATACATAGTTTCTGCCTCGCCAGTCGAATGGCTGCAGGGACTATGTCCTGATCACCATGTCGTAGTCCAATACAATCCAGAGATTGACACAGTACTAATTCATATATGTAGTCCAATACAAATAGTCTAATACAAAAACAACCCAATACAAATAGTCCAATACAAATAAGTACTAATAGCTAATGAGAACCACGCAGCTCACGCAAACGCTCAGTGATACGATCACGCAACCACCTCGAAAAAGCGAGATCTTTGCCGTGAGGAGAGATGTGTCCCTTGCAAGTGCTGCATGAATAGAACTCCGGTCTCACTAGCTACCGGTGCTGGATGAATAGAACTCCCGGTCTCACTAGCAACCGGTGCCACTTCCTCCTTAACTGTAGGAGGAGCTACCTCAGCATTCACTGTTTCCCTCAAACGACGTGCCACTCCTCGGTCATGGGTGCCATCTGGTAAGATCGATAGTCACAAATAATATAATTGTAACATAAGCAAGCTAACTAAAGGAACCATCATGTAATTTGAGTATATTTTCGAAAGCCGATAAAGTATAAAAAATTCGTTTTTTGCCAAGTGTGAGAACGGATGACTCAGAACACAACCCAAGATTCATTCTAGCATATATTAGTATAAATCATCTATGTTCTGTACATATGGTGTAGTACATGTTCTTATCGTATCTAGTATCTGAAGAATGTAACAGAATCAAGATGAACTCACATAATGTAATACTAAGACATCATCTACTACTATATAAGATATAGTGATAGGTTGTCGTATCATCATTGCCGAGGATGAGGGTCGGATGACAGTCAACTTTATCTACGGCTACATAGTTTCTGCCTCGCCAGTCGAATGGCTGCAGGGACTATGTCCTGATACCATGTCGTACCGTAGATTAATGCAAATAGAGCTGGAGCTGGAGCCAAAATACAGTACTACTTCACCATGTTGTACCATTTTACTCTCTACTCTCTCTCCTCTCCCCTCCGGCGCTCTCACTCTCTCCGGCGCTCTCACACTACTAATTCCTATGTTTTAAGTGTGAGAACGGATGGCTCAGAACACAACCCAAGATTCATTCTAGCATACATTAGTGTGAATCATCTATGTTCTGTACATATGGTGTAGTATATGTTCTTATCGTATCTAGTATCTGAAGGATATAACAGAATCAAGATGAACTACATAATGTAATACTAAGACATCATCTACTACTATATAGATATAGTGATAGGTTGTCGTATCATTGCCGAGGGATGAGGATCGGAGGATATCAACTTTATCTACGGCTACATAGTTTCTGCCTCGCCAGTCGAATGGCTGCAGGGACTATGTCCTGATCACCATGTCGTACCGTAGATTAATGCAAATGGAGCTGGAAATATCCATCGCTAACCGGTCACTAGTCCGTCGCTAACTGAGATTGTCACATACACATATGTATATCACAGCTAGATGTATAGATATATACATCTATATAGAAGCACACAACTGATACACTCTAAGGATCGGTTTTCCAGGAAAAATTTCACTTATTCAGTGACTTTGGTGAAGCGAATGTCCCAAGGATATTCTTAACAAAGAAGGCAGATGAAGAACTCGCACTGTCCTTGAGACAGTGAACATATACACCATGAACCCAACCCCATATTTTACTAATCCAAAACCACCAAACTAGTGGATAACACCCAATATGGATAACACATTATTTAGCCAATATAAACTCGGATGAATTTGAGAAGCAAAGCCCCCCGCCGCCCGACCAAAGCTCGCCGCCCAGTAGTTCGATTGCATATATATATGAAGAGTGCTTATGGCTGTGCCGGTTGTACATACCCCCGATGCCCCCGCCCCAAGCCAGCCCCCAGCCCCCGACGCCGCCGCCCAAGCCCGCCGTCCAGCCCCGATGCCCCCGCCCAAGCCCGCCGTCCAGCCACCGACGCCCCCGTCCAGCCCCGACGCCCCCGACCCAAGCCAGCCCCCAGCCCCCGACGCCCCCTCCCCAAGCCAGCCGCCCAGCCCCCGACGCCCCCGCCCCAAGCCAGCCGCCCAGCCCCCGACGCCCCCTCCCAAGCCCCCCCCGCCCCCGACGCCCCCGCCCCAAGCCCACCGCCCAGCCCTCGACCCAAGCTAGCCGCCCAGCCCCCGACGCCCCACTCCAAGCCCGCCGCCCAGTCCCCGACGCCCCCGCCCCAAGCCTGCCTCCCTGCCACCGACGCCCCCGCCCCAAGCCCACCGCCCAGCCCTCGACGCCCCAGCTCCAAGCCCGTCGCCCAGCCTCCGACGCCCCCGCCCCAAGCCTGCCGCCCCCGCTGCCCCTATACAACACCGCGAGAGAGAGAGAGATCGGAGAGAGAGGGGATTACCTTCGGAGAGAGAGAGGAGAGGACGCCGACGCCGACCCGATCACCGAAGCCGCAGGAGAGAGAGAGAGAGAGAGAGAGAGGAGAGAGAGTAAATTTGGGGGATGCGAAAAGTTCCTCCCGCCGTTTCATTTTAAGTCTGGAACGTATATTTAGCGACGGAATAGCGACGGCTAATAATCCATCGCCGGGTAGTCGCTATTTTTGACACTTGTCGACTGACTATCCGTCGCTACGTAGTCGAAGAAATGTTCCGCCAATTCTCTACACAATTTCCGCCAAATAATCGACTGCGTAGCGACGACAAGCGATCCGTCGCTATATCTTCGACACCCTAGCGACGGATGTGCGACCTTTCCTTCCCCTAAAATTAAAATAAAAATGTAACGGCGTGTGGTTGGTAATCCGTCGGCGAGCGGCCACGAAGCCGTCGCTAACGCCGACTGAAAATTTTCGTCGCTAATGTTCTGTCGCTAATTTACTGTATTTTGGTAGTGGGATGGGGGCCGGGGTGGGAATTGGGGTCGACGGTGGTGGGGGTGGGGATCGACGGTGGTGGGAGTGGAGAGTTGGTGGTCGGCGGTAGTAACACACACACACACACACACCGAAACAGAATTTTTTTAAAACTGAACCGTATTGAATTGACAAGAACTCCCAAAAACAAATTTAACTGCAAAGCAGTAACACACACACATACACAAATTGATAATATATAATGAAAAAAGTTTATTTTACTACAATGCACGTGCATCCACTAGTGTTTGTATATGGAGGTGAATATGTATGAAGCGTATTAATTGACAAGAACTCCCAAAAGCAAATTTAATTCAAAATAAAATATGTTTTCAAAAACAAGAAGGCCTACTTTTATTCTCCTAAGTTTCTAGCCCACGAACACCCCCACTCCACTCCACCACACACCATCAACCCGAGCTAACTTTTAATTGATAATTAGCTTTTTCACCTGTACAGAGTTCACCAGAGATGAGTCCTAAACATGAAAATGGAGTTCCAATTTTCAAACTCGATGGATTGATTGGATGATACGTTCAAAATAGTACGAACGTCTATATTCGTCCAAACTAGACGTAAGGAGAACTAAACATGCACTAACATTCTACTTGAATTGAGGGTTAACAGAGTTAAGAAAAAATTAAATCAAAAAAGTGCTTGGAGAATAAGTTTCGACATCGTCCATAGAGAGCTGCTTGGATGGAACGAGTGGTGGTACTGGTAAGTAGCATAGTTAGGAAAGACATAGTACCAGAACTCAAGCTGAGGCTGAGGAAGGACTGGAGCACATGCATAGTATGTGTTGGTCTGGCTAGACTTTGGTTGGCTGAGAATGAGGAGCGAGAATAAGGGAAGTAGGAGGAGAAGATGGGTCCAAAAATATTATTGATATTTACGAGAGTGATTGGCCAGTTACAGAAGATTTAACTGGCCAATCACTCTCGTAAATATCAATATTTAGGAGATTGTTTACTCTCTCGTGAGTCTCTTGCAATGGTATTATACGTTTACGAGAGTGATTGGCCAGTTACGAAGTGATTGGAAGTAGATTTGTACGTAATAGGTACAAATTTCGTGTTTATGGTCTGGATTAAGATTCTTCTTGTGTTTTCGAATCCGAACTATTTCTAAAGTGTGTTTTATAGATAATTCAATACTCGAGACTGTGCAAAATTAAATCGTCAAACGAAGCTGAGTTGAATTTTGTATATACGTGCTCTCATTGATATTTAATGGTCTTACCAGATGGCACCCAAGACCCAAGAATCTCGCTTGAGAGAGGCACATATAGCTGCTGAGGAGGTAATGTACCTCATGCTACTGAGATAGTGGGACCTCCTGCTGTTGAGGAGATCAAGGAAGAATTTCCTCCTACTATTAAGGAGGAAGTGATTCCTAAAGCAGAGATCGCTGTAAAGGAGGAGGTGGCACCAGAGGATTTACACCGGGAGTTCCAGTCATCCATCTCCTCTGGATATTAATCTTACTAGCGTGGATCCTACTTATGCGTAGTGGCTGAGGAGGGAGATCTCTCTGCGCGTACGTAAAGGACAATAAATATATATATAATGATTTTTGACCAGATTTGTTTCCGGTAGACTTATTTCTGGGTTTTACTTGGATGGTTTTACAACTCTAGATGTTTTTTTTATCTAGACATGGTTATTTTATAGACTTGGATGTTTTTGGATGCTATTACCTAGACTTTTATTATAAAAATTCAACGGAGGGTTGCTCCGGGTCTCATTGATGTATGTTGGTTTGTGTGATATTTGTGATAGATATTTGTATATTGGTGTATGATGTATGATGTATGATGTATAGTTTGTTGGTTTGTGTGAGGTGTGATGCATATTGTGATGTTTCGATGTTTCGATGTTTCGGATGTTGTACGAATAGGAAATGTTGTATTTTATGTAAAAAAAATTTAAAAATTTTTCAGTTAGCGACGAATTAGCGACGGCTCACGGCAACCAAGCGACGGATTATCCGTCGCTAACCTGGAGAATTTAAATTTAGTGACGGACGCGACAACCAAGCGACGGATAATCCGTCGATTAGGTTCTGGAAATATGAAAGATTTTCAGAGCCTTAGCGACGGATAAGTCGTCGCCAATCCGTCGCTGGTTTGCGACTACGTACGATGGAATAGCGACGGAGGTTGCGTATCAGAAACTCTCTGATACGCGTTTACCGACAAGTTGCCGATTGACCCCGTCGGTAAGACGATGTATTATTAACTTTCTGATACTTGATTTGACGAAAACCTGTCGGCCAGTCGTCGCTAGTTGTACGAATATGGCTGCCAAAAATTCGTCGCTTGGCGACAACTTGGCGACGGATTGTTTTTAGCGAGTCATATCCCGACGGATGTATTTGACCCAAATCTGTCGACAAACCATCGGTAATCTGATTTACCGACGGGTTGGCGACGGATATGGCCGTCGCTAAAACGTTGAATTTTGGTAGTGTTCTCAAGCCATTATCATCATTTCTACTTTATTAATATGTTAGTAAAATTTTCTACATTCTTATACCTAATGTGCGCGCAAATCCTCAACTTTCAAAAACAAATTTCCTTCGCTTCACTTACTGCTGTTTACCAAACTTTTCACTTACTTTTTGGTCAGATTCAGAGAACATTGATTAGCTATAAATAATAGGACGTTGGTGTGATTAACAAAGATGCCTTTTGAGTAAGAAACTAGCTAGTTCCCGGACTATAGGACCGGTAACTTGACAAACATGTGACATGATCAACAGTCACTAGATTCATACGGGCTATTAGAGTAGGCAATGATTTCTTAAGACTCGAATCTTGACAAACAAGTGACATACAATATCAACATTGGTAGCAGTAGGAAGAACAAACAAGCGACATATCATGTTGAACAAATGTGTATTGTGTGTTGATTTCTTAAGATTTCTTAAGATTTGTTAAGGTTTTTTAACAAATCTAGAATTTTTAACAAATCTTAATGTGAAACCCAAATTTTAGAATTAATAAATTATTGGTTTGTAGTGTAATTTTAATTATTATTATTATTATTATTATTATTTTATTATTATTATTATTTTGTTGGTTTTAGGAAAAATATTATTTTAAAAGATTACCGTTGATTTTTGATTGCGTCCCTGCCTCGAACCCGAGTCCGAACTCAAACCAGACCCGGTTTCCCGAAAACCCAATTCCTTCCGAACCGACCCCTTTTTCTTTTAAAAATCCTGGTAATTTATTATTATATATAAAAAAAATGAATAAAACTGATTGGGCCTGGTCACACACGACCAGGCCACTCCCTTCATTTTCTCTAGCAACTCCTTACTCTCCTCCACATATTCCTTTACACCATACTCTTATAACAACCCACTCCACCACACCACTCACGAATTCAATTATCACCAGCATCCCACCAACACACTTTTCTATCCCTCTCATTACTTTCCTTCCTCTCAAAAGAAAACCCACTTCAACTCTCCCCAAGCCCTCTCCCGTCGGCCTCCATCAGCCCAACCTCCGCCGGGCTCCCCGCCGAACCCGCCCCAGCCCCGCGGCCGCCTTCCCCGAGTGCCCGGCCGACCAGCGACCCCCGCCGACCTCGATCCCCGGACCCGCGCCCCGTCTCCCCGCGATCCCTCCGACGATCCCCCCTGGCCGACCCCTCCAGCCGGCGCACCCCCTCCAAGGCCGATCCCGACTCCGGTGCCACCGTCGCCCGCCGTTCCCGGGCCGCCCGACCCCCTTGCGCGCGTGACCGGCCCGTCCAGCTGTTGTCCAGAGTTCCCTGTCTCCGTCGAGCTTCTGTGCACGACCCGTTGTCCGATCCCGAGCTTCGGTTACGTTTACGAAGCCGTACCCCGGCGAGGCGTGTCCCGAGTCCGAGGCAACCCTTCGGATTCCGTCGATTTGGGTAATTTTTGGATAATCACAGTAGTTCGTCCCTCCCAACGTGTCTGTGATGATAATTTGGTCCTCGAATTCTCTTCGGAATTCGGTTTTCTGTTACGTTACGGTTTTCGGAATTTCGGAACCATTCTTGACATTTTTGTTCGGTGGTTTTAGTTGCTGTTGATTTCGGGTTTTTCCCGAGAACTCTTCGGAAAGAGTTCTGATGGTTGGGATTATTTCGAGATTTTCAAACTTTCTTCGGAAACATCCTGGATTTCATTTTGGACGTTTCTGTGGATTGGTTTTTGGATTTCGGGATTTTTGATTTATTTCGGGTTTTCTGATTAGGTTTCGGGAATGATTTCTGTGATTATATTTTCTATAAAAATGGGTTCTCCCTGTTTGGGATATTTGTTGGAATTGTTGGCGCATTTTCCCAGTTTTGGGTTGTCCCGAATATAGAGTGAATGCTGCCCAAATTTTTATAAAATTTTATAATATAATTTTAAAATGGTTTTTCGAAAAAGAATATTATTTTGGTTTTTGGGCGACGACCGTATTGGTCAATGGGCCCTGGCTAAGTGTAAACGAAACCGGCTTCGCCCGGACGTTGAGGCATTAGCCTATATGACGATTGGACCAATATCTGAGACTCACTATTAAATTTATTTTAATTATTAGTTTTTTATATATTAAATTGTAGGAGAGATTTCAGGACTAACCAGGTCTATTTCTTATTTAAATTCAATAATTTGTAAGGGCATAAGCCCAGCTTTTCTATTTTCTTTCTCTGTGGCCTGTAATTATTGTAGCGTAGTTTTCTTTCATTTTCTGGTTTTGCTGGTTTTTAGCGTAAATGCGTAAAACTAAATAAATATTATTTTGATATAGAAAAATTAATGAGGTTTTTCTCACATTAAAATTTACAAGTTTGTAATATTTAAACAAAGATCATATTTTTTCATTAAACAAGAAATTTAGTTTTATATGTATAATTACGAAAAATACAAAGTTTTATCCAATTAAATTGGTAACTACGAGTTTTCAAAATAAAAAGTTAAATTGATCTTTTCCTCGTAATTAGTTACAACGCACCCGATAATCGAGATTTGTTGTGATAGCGTAATCCAAGATTAAAATCTGACTAGGACCTGCTACTAGAGATTGCAACTAGCACACCTAGCTTGGTTTCACAATGGTTCTAAGTCAAGTTCTCCAACTGTAGGGTCTCGGAGACGAACCTAGCATCTTTCCGGAACCAACACCGTTTCCAGTCGTAAACAAAGTCGTACATTTTGTGTTAGTTTACAATTATTTAATAATCGTTTTATTGCAAGTTTAAACCACGATGCAACACGGAACTCTCTCTGAGAGCACTGACTGTAACTACTGTACCTGTTTGGGGACTGGGGGAGTAGTGTAATGAGTATGACCACATCCAAAGTAATAATTTAGAACTGTATTAGCTTACCCCTCATACACACGGGGATAAGCCATATCATTCACTGTACAACCCAAGCCGGTCATATTAATTGCCTATTCACATCACAATGTTTTAACTGCTAGAGAACTGTTTATTTTCAAATTGTTTAAAAGTGCATGATTCTATTATTATTTCAAATGTTAGATTATCATGAATTGTACTTTGCTCCCTCCTGACTGGAGCTAACATTTTTCGGGAATTTTGAGGATGCTGAGCTGTTATACAACAGTTATTATGACCCGGTTCTGTACCCTGTGGTGTTGCCAGAGTCCCCTTTGGAAGGACGCAGGACCTGAGGCCGATGAGCCGAACGCTTAGCTAGATTTTCCTGTTTCCAATTTTGTTGTTTTGAAATTTTGTTATTTGAATTTCAGCATTTTTTTCAGTCTTTCTAATTCCAGTGTACTTTTCTGATGTTTAATAAAGTTTTAAATTCCTGATTATGAGTTGTGACAAATGTATATAGATGTTGTTGTGAATACCTGCTAATGGAACAGCTTACTGCCGCCGTCTCAACAACGGTGAAGGCTGGGCATGATCCGGTTCGACCCAATTATTTGGGATCGGGTCGTGACACTTAAGATGTGATCCCATGGCATCTAATCCCAGCCCTACAATGACGTGTCAAAGCTTATATAGATTAAGAACCAACCAACCCTATATCATATATCTAACTGACATGCATATAAATCTTATAATTCATATATCATAGTTAAACCTTCACTTTCAACTTGAAATGCTTGAAGTATTGTCTTGTTTAACAATTAACCATCTTGAAATATTCATTCCTTTTTGCTACATTTTTACCTGCAAGCCAACTAGACCTGTCAATGGATAGTCGAAAATTCGAATCCGATCCGATTCCGTATTCGAACTTTCGGATTTTTCGAAATTTCGGATATCGGATTCGGATATCCGAATATTTTTCGAATATTATCCATTTTCGGATACGAATTCGGATATTAAGGTATTTGAATCCATTAATATCCAATCCGACTTTAAATTGCAAATTTCGGATATCGAATTTGGATATCGAATTCGGATATTCAAAATTTTATATATATTATAGTATAATGTATATGTAATATATATTAATTAATAAGAAGAAAAGTATTTTATTCTCAACTAACTTTTACATAAAATAATTGTAATATAATTTATATAATAGTAATATATAATTATAATTTACAACATAAGAAAGGACTCAAATATGTAGAGAAATTGAATTTGGTTTTCGGATATTCGGATAATAACTAAATTTTTAATATTTCGGATTTCGGATATTCAGATACTAGCATTCGAATTTTTTAGCTAATCGGATCGGATATTATCCGATATCCGTTAAACTAGACGGATACGAATTCGGAGTGTCAAAAGAGATATCCGTTCGGATATCGGATCGGATTCGGATATTACAAAAAAAAATCGGATACGGATACGGATATTGTCCTGTCCGTACCGATAAGCATCCGTTGACACCCCTAAAGCCAACTGTTGTATTTGCATTTGCATCCCCCTAATCCAAACTAAGAAACTTCACACATAATAATAAACTGACATGCATATAAACCAATTTTTTAGTTTTACCATCACAGGAATCATTTCACTTAGAACTAATCTTGCATCATATATGGACATGTAACTTGACAAGCATGTGACTTACAATGATATAAATAATAGGACGGTGTGTCTAACAATGATGTCTTTTGAGTAAGAAACTAGTCCCCTGACTACAAGACATGTAACTTGACAAGCATGTGACATGATCAACAGTCACCAGATTCATATGGGCTAATGTAGAGTAGACAATGATTTCTTAAGACTCGAGTCTTGACAAACAAGCGACATGCAATGTCAACATTGGTAGCAGTAGGAAGAACAAACAACAACATATCATGTTGAACATAATGTGTATTGTGTGTTGATTTCTTAAGATTTCTTAAGATTTTTAACAAACCTATAATTTTTAACAAATCTTAAGATGTGATCCCAAGGCATCTAATCCCAGGCCCTACAATGACGTGTCAAAGCTTATAATTAAAAACCAACCCACCCTATATCATATATCTAACTGACGTGAATATAAATCTCATAATTCATATCATAGTTAAACCATCACATTTAACTTGAAATGCTTGGAGTATTGTCTTGTTTAACAATTAACCCTCTTGAACTATTCATTCCTTTTTGCTACTTTTTTTTTCCTGCATGCATGTTGCTTGCTTTTGCAATTGCATCTCCATAATCCAAAACAAGAAACTTCACAGATAATAATAAACTGGCATGCATATAAATCAATTTTTGAATTTTACCATCACAATAATCATTTCAATCTTAGAAATAATCATGCATCATATATGAACATCATTAAAAGACACTAAGTTGGTTTACCTGGTGTGAGTGGATTATATTGAACATTGACACTTCATCAAAGAGAAATCAAGAAAAGAAAAAAATAGAAAAGAAAGTATGATGTGGATCATATATGGCAGATTTAGGCAGTGATTTCTTAAGATTTTGCCTTGACAAACATGCACATGATCATTAATCATTTTAACATTGACAGCAGTGGGAAATGTGTATTGCACGGTATCGAATCCCTGTCCCTATACTGACATGCCAGAGCTTTTATGATTTGTTTGGAGAACAAATTGCATAACATTACCATAGGATGGACTTGAAAATTATTTGCCACAGGATGGACAGTGATTTCTTAAGGCGGCTTTGGCATGTTAATTGCATAACATTACCATAGGATGGACTTAAAATTATTTGCCACATGACATGTCAAAAGAAATCACACCGAGAGGGTTACATAGTGGAAACCCCTCAAAGGCTCAACGTTTATGTCAAATCGGAAAGAAATTAGAGATCGGACTCTCCAATGTACTGACTCTTTCCCCCCACATGTTGAAATTATCATTTTCGTTTATTTTTGTCTTGTACAAATATAATTTAGATTTATACGATCATCTCCACTGATAATTTTTAATTATGTTGAACCGGAACATGACAATCAATGAGTTGTCTTATCTTTTAATTCTTTTTGCATGGAAATTGAGTTGTCAATTCTCGCATCTGCAATTGTTGGCTTCAATGATCGAAGTTTCGGTGCGGTGTCAATGAGCATAAAGTATTGGATTACAAGTTCAACTATTTACTGTCAAGCTTCCATTCCATTTGGATCAATATAGAGATACTACAACAAAGTACATATATAGGAAATTTGAACATAATATGAGCAACTACAGGAATTTATGTATAACTGCGATGACTCCTCTATTATAATAATAATTATTCTTTCAACAGAATAGATATCCTAACATGTTAACTTTGTGTTGAGAATCAATAAGGGACTTTTAGTCCCACATCAGAATATGTAGTATGTAGAGGAGCTAGACTCCCTATAAGTAGTGAAGTAGTCCATCAATAAAATCATCCAACCATTATTTTCTACATGGTATCAGAGCCATAACTCTCTCTCTCTCTCTCCAAAAAAAAAAAAAAAAAAATTTTTGCCGCCCCCCTTCCCTTGCCGACCCCCCCCCCCTCGCCGACACCCCCTCGCCCCCCCCCCCTCGCCGCCCCACCACCAGCAGCAGCCCGACCCCCCCCCCCCCCCCACCCCCCCGACCCCCCCTTACCGACCTCCACCACCCTCGCCGACCCAACCCCGACCCCCCCCGAAGCACAGCCCCCCGACCCCTCCCTTACCGTCCTCCACCAGCAGCACCCGACCCCCCCCCCCCGAAGCAGCAGCCCCCCACCCCCCCGACCCCCAACCCCCCCGACCACCGGCGCCCCCCCTTTCCCGACCTCCAGCGGCACCCCCCCCTTCCCAAACCCTAACCCTAGCCACCATGTCTAACCCTAGCCTTTCCATCTACTACAAACCCTAGCCGTCAAAAAAAAAACGGCGTATTTCGAAGACAGACGGCTGCCAAATGCTTTATTTGCACCAACTCTGATCCTCGCTTACGCCGTTTGGAACTAACAAATGCTTTATTGTTATTCCTTCTTCACATCGGGATCTCTACAGAGACTGATCATGTCTTCTCTGGTGACCTGACGTGTTCACTTTACATGCGCGTGCCGGTGCTGGCCAAGTTACTAGCGCATTCGTAAAGTCTGTGACGTCGAAGAAGAAGACGACGAAGACAAAGACGACGACGTAGTTGGGGAAGTTGCCGACTCCGACGTCGAAGACGCAGAAGAAGACGACGAATAGGGTTCACAGTTGAAGAAGCCATGGATTCAATCAGTGACAAACTGACGGCCGAAGAGATGAAGGCCTTGGTTGATGATATCTTATCAAAGAGATTAACCGAGGCAACCCCACGTGTGATCCATACTGATGTGATCCGTCACCTTACAAATGGGAAAATTGGAGAAGCTAGAGACGAAGTTGGAAGGAACGTCCAACTACTTAAAGTGGTCGCGGCAGGCGATGCGGACGCTGAAGGGACGTGGCTTGGTTGGCTATGTCACTGGCCAAGCCAAGGCGCCAGCCGATCACTCCGCAAAGGAGTTTGCTATTTGGGAGATTGTCAACAACGTAGTGGCTAGGTGGTTGACTGCCTCATTAACCGACCAGGTGTCGGGCAATATCGAGGCAATGGAGGCTGCTGCTGATATATGGCAAACTCTAAAAGATATGTACTCCAGCTCCGGCAACCCTATACGAGTCTTTCAACTGCAAGATGAACTCGATAGGGTGGCCCAAGACGAACGTACCATCTCTGAGTACGCAGCCCTGTTGAAGAAGTACTGGTCTGATCTGGATCATTATGATCCTTTTGGGATGGAAGATACACAAGTCGAACCGACATTCGCGAAGTACTTTCAGACGTTCCTGGCTTATATTTCGCGGCAGCGTATGATAAAATTCCTGAAGGGACTACACCCTGTATTTGAGTAGAGATGTAATATCCTCCTATCCCAACCCACGCTTCCGACCTTGGAAGAAGCTATAGCCATCATGACACAGGAAGAAGCTCGACTGAAGTTGATGCCCAACAAGGGCTCCTACCAGGGGGAGCAAGCCACGGTTGAAAAGTCTGCCCTTGCTGCCTTCAATCAACCTCCATCTGTGGGTGGTGTTTGCCACAATTGTGGTGACTCCGGACATTACATCCAATTTTGTCCAAAACCCTTGCGCAATCAGTCTAATGATCGAGGACGGGGTCGTGGAGGCCGACGTGGTAGTAGAGGAGGATATGCTGGTAGAAGGGGCGGACACAAAGTAAATCTGGCGGAGGAAGGGGGAGAGAATCAACTGGCTGAAATAACCCCGCTTGAGCGGGAGTTCCTTGAGAAGTTGCGAGGCACAAAGTTGGGTTCGGCCGACAGTCCTGGGGCGTCTTCTACCTCGGGAGATCACATCACTTACTTTTCCCAAACCAGCACTGGTAATTCTGCGCGTGCTCTTGCATCTGTCCATCAGCCAGGATGGATTATGGACTCTGGGGCATCTCGTCATGTCAAGGGATCCCGTGGTGCGTTTCAGGACTATACTCACCTACCATTGCCGGAGAGTATTCAGACCGCTGATGGTACATCCAGCCCTGTAATGGGTAAAGGCACTGTCGCATGCACCCCTTCCATCACTCTAACCAATGTCTTACATGCTCCGTCTTTTCCTGTCAATCTTCTATCAATTAGTGCCATTATACTTGATCTTAACTGTACTGTTTCCTTTGACATTCCTACGGTGACTTTTCAGGAGAAAGGGACAGGACGACGACTTGGGACTGGCACATGGCATAAGGGGCTGTGGTATTTAGACAGGACTGGACTGGACAACGCATTGGCATCCTTGGTAGCAGACGCACCACCAGAAGCTTCCTGTCGCAGTGTTGAAGCCGACTTGCTACTCCACCACCAGCGTGTCGATCATTCCTCTTTTCAAGTTATTAGTCGAATGTATCTGTCCTTATATCAAAGGGCTAATAAAGAGAAGTTATTTTGTGATGCTTGTGAGTTGGGAAAACATACCAGAAGCTCGTATGTGAGCTCGGGAATAGGAGTTCAGCTGCTTTTGACATGATACATTCGGACGTATGGGGCCCTTGTCCTACAACCGAAATTAACGGCTTTCGATGGTTCGTCACCTTTATTGACTGTTATACCCGCGTGACATGGGTCTACCTTATGAAGAATAAAAGTGACGTCCTTGAGGCCTTTCGGGACTTTCATCGACGGGTGGAAACACAATATGGCGCTAAAATTAAGTATTTCTGGTCTGACAATGGGACGGAGTATACTAATAAGAGGGTTGCTGAGTATTTTTCTACTCATGGAATACTACATCAAATTTCATGTGCTTATACTCCGGCACAAAATGGTGTGGCTGAACGAAAGAACAGACACCTGCTGGAAGTCGCATGGACGATGATGCTGGCTATGAGTGTCCCGAAACACTTATGGGGGCAGGCTATATTGACGGCCTCTTATCTCATCAACAGAATGCCATCTCAAGTATTGGACTGGAAGACACCGTTGGAGATGCTTACTGGGGCAACTACATACATTGTTCCACCGAAAGTTTTTGGATGTGTGTGCTTTGTCCAAGATAATAGGCCAGGCGTTGGCAAACTGGATCCTAAGGCAGTTAAATGTGTCTTTGTCGGTTACACGACGACTCATAA
Source organism: Iris pallida (assembly GCA_029216955.1). NCBI lineage: Eukaryota > Viridiplantae > Streptophyta > Magnoliopsida > Asparagales > Iridaceae > Iris > Iris pallida. The sequence continues at coordinate 1,845,704 of JANAVB010011197.1, read as the reverse complement.
GGGATATGCCTGTTGGAGTCCAGTCGAGTGGAAGATGTTTGTCAGCATGGACGTTACATTCAGAGAGCTCGAACCATACTATGGTTCGGATGAAGGTTCAGCATTTGGTGACACACCTAACACAGATGGTGTTCGATGTGAGGGGAAGATAATAAGCCCAAATGTGGTCGTCGGATCGGTTCCGTGTTCGGTTGTAAAAAACTGGACGAAAGGGGGAGAGCACAGTGACTCAGATACAGAGAATGAAGAAGAAGATACATATGTTACGCAGGGAGAGCAGCAGACAAGGGAAAAGGAGCTCCAAGTCTACAGAAGGAGACAACAGAAGTCCAGTACTGTGCCTATGCCGTACCATGTGCCTACTGTACCAAGTTTCTCGTCTACTTCTGCTCCAACTCTTGAAGATATTGCCCCCGCACTGAATCACTCGGATTCTGATACGGATCTCTCCGACTCGGATGGTATGATCTCTCCACCACCTATTGCTCCCTTAAGGAGATCTTTTCGTATCAATGCGGGAAAGTCTCATGCTCGTTTTGACGATTACGAACATGACATTGCCAACTTCTTGTCTTATTCTAACATTTCTTCGAATTATCGAGCCTTCATTGCATCGTTAGACTCTACTTCGTTGCCCAAGTGTTGGCAGGAAGCAAAGAAAGATCCAAGGTGGAAAGCTGCAATGATGGAAGAACTTGGGACACTGGAGAAAAATAAGACATGAGAGCTGGTTCCATTACCCAAAGGGAAGAAAGCTGTGGGATGCAAATGGGTGTACACAGTGAAAGAGACGCAAGAAAGAAAAGTAGAGCGGTACAAGGCAAGGTTGGTTGCAAAAGGATTCACACAGTCATATGGAATAGACTATGATGAGACGTTTACCCCAGTAGCAAAAATGAGCACCGTGAGAACTCTGGTCTCCATTACAGCGAACTATGGGTAGAAGCTGTACCAGCTGGATGTGAAGAATGCCTTTCTTCATGGGGACCTGCAAGAAGAAGTATACATGGAGCTTCCGCCAGGGTGATACGCGACGGAATCAGACGGAGGGACGTCGCAAGGAAAGGTGTGTAAACTGAAGAAGTCGCTATACGGGCTCAAGCAATCTCCTCGAGCCTGGTTTGACAGATTCAGAAAGGCTGTTACAGGCATGGAATACCGTCAAACAAATGCAGATCATACGGTCTTCCTCCAGCATGCAAGAGGCCACATAACTATACTTGCTGTATATGTGGATGATATAGTGATCACAGGTGATGATGAAGTCGAGATCACTAAGCTGAAGTCAAAACTCGCGAAGGAGTTTGAGGTGAAGGATTTAGGAGCGATGAGGTACTTTCTAGGTATCGAAGTGTGTGAAGGCGAACAAGAAATTGTTCTATCACAAAGAAAATACGTACTAGATCTGCTGAAGGAGACAGGGATGCTGGGATGCAAAGCAGCCATTACTCCAATTGACCAGAAGAGTAAGTTTGGAGCAGAAGCAGGAGAGCCTGTTGATCGTGAAAGATATCAAAGACTTGTAGGGAGATTGATTTATCTGGGACACACTCGCCCTGATATCTCATTTGTGGTGAGTGTAGTGAGTCGCTACATGCATGATCCAAGAAAGGGTCATATGGAAGCAGTATTTCAGATCTTGAGATATCTGAAAGGAACACCGGGAAAGGGACTATGGTTCAAGAAGAATGGACGCATAGAAGTTGAGGGATACTGTGATGCAAACTGGGCGAGCTGCATAGACGACAGGAGGTCTACCACGGGATACTGTAATTTTGTAGGAGAAAATCTGGTCTCATGGAGAAGCAAGAAACAGTCAGTGGTAGCACGGTCGACAGCTGAAGCAGAATACAGTGCAATGGCTCTGGGATTGTCAGAGTCGTTGTGGGTGAAAGCATTGCTGACAGAGTTGCAGCTGGATAAAGGAGCACCATTGCGTCTTCTGAGCGATAGTCAAGTTGCAATAAGTATAGCTAACAATCCAGTTCAGCACGACAGAACGAAGCACATCGAGATTGATCGATTCTTCATCAAGGAGAAGTTGGAACAAGGGATACTGAAGATTGACCATGTCCGCTCAGAAGAACAAGTTGCAGACTGTCTGACTAAGGGTCTTAGTTCATTAAGTCTGTCGAAGCTATGTAACAAGATGGGGATGATCAATATCTATCGCCCATCTTGAGGAGGAGTGTTGAGAATCAATAAGGGACTTTTAGTCCCACATCGGAATATGTAGTATGTAGAGGAGCTAGACTCCCTATAAGTAGTGAAGTAGTCCATCAATAAAATCATCCAACCATTATTTTCTACACTTTGTTTCACTAATAGTCCCCGTATTAATTACATACGCTAGTCATGTTCATATAAGGATGCACGTACGCAAATTCCTTTTATCTGATATTATTAAAACAATATATATGAATTTAAATTATATTAAAATATTATAAATATAATTTAAATAAATTTTTATTAAATTTTTGTATAGATATATTTTTAGCATTTTTTGGATATATGGTTGGATAATACTATATAGTTAGTTTAAATATAATTTAAATATTTAATATATTCAGATTTAGTATAGACATGTTTACAGGATTTAGGATAAATGCTTAGATAATTAAAAGAACTTTTGGATTTTATATACGAGCGATATGCGGTGGTAGTTAGAAAGATTTTTATAAAAAAATAAAGGGATATTTTGTAAAACCTCCCCTAAATAATGGGCTAATTTGTGAAATACCCCCTAAAGATCTCGAATTGGTAAAACCCCCTTTCCGTCAAGACGCTGTTTGATTTTGGGTGACGTGGCAATCCGTGTGTGTTATTAAGTAAAAAAATAAAAGTTAGACGAAAATACCCTTCCCCAAAAGTCCTTCATCTGGAAGAGGAGGATCGGGTGGGCCGGCCGCTCGACCGCGACAACGGAGGATTGCTTCGTTTCTACTGTGGCGACGGAGGGCGCAGGATCGTCCGGCTCCTCAGAGCCGATGAGGATCGGCACCGAGAGGTGGTGGTGGTGGCACTTCTCCCGGCAGAGGTGCGTGGCGGAGACGAACGCGACGTAGACGAAATAGAGCGAGGCGAAGCAGGCCGCGCCCCGCACGGTGATCCGGCCGACGAGGAGGATGAGGAAGAGGGAGGAGAGCACGAAGAGAAAGAAGCTCACGTCGCGGACGAAGATGAGGCGGTCGACACGCAGGGCGCGGGCGGGGGAGGAGGAGACGGAGATGTTGATGATGCCGACGACGACGCAGGAGACGAAGAAGGCGCCCCCGAGGACGCTGCTGAGGCCGACCTCGACGGAGCCGGAGCGGAAGGAGATGACGCTGGCGAAGACGTCGGGGGAGCCATTGCCGAGGGAGAGGAGGGTGGCGCCTGCGATGGCCGGGGAGAGACGGAGGGACTTGGAGAGGCTCTCGACGGAGGAGCAGAAGTAGTGGGAGGCGGTGTTGGCGAGGAGGTAGAAGAGGACGAGGAGCCAGAGGGCGAGGAGGGTGTAGCCGAGGGACGGGTGGCCCCCGCAGAGGCAGTAGAACATGTAGAGGTAGTTGATGTAGCCCTGGGAGACGCATGGGGAGTGATCAGCTGTCTTTAAGTAGAAGCATTTGGCGTCAGCGTCGCCAAGCTCTTGAAGAGCAATGCAGCTGCTGCTACTACTTGTTGATGATGATGATGATGATGATAGAGAGTGGTGAGGAGGAATGGTGGTGGGAGAACGAATGTGGGAAGTGAAGAAGAAGCAGAGGAGGAGGAGGAAGCAAGTGTTGATGAAGGCCTTGAAGTTTTCTGAGAGGACAAAAGCCATTGTTATTGTTGCTATGCTCTCTCTCTCTCTCTTATTATTGATTGGATTCCATGAAGGGCTTTATAGAGCTCTATGCCACCATTCCCTCGTCTGTCCTACTCCAAAGGATCAGCTGCTTTGGCTTGAACACAATTTGGTCCCATTCGCTCCTGTAGATCACTCTTCTTATCCCGTCATATCTTCGGCATTTTGAGTACATAAATGGGCACCCTATTGCTGAATGTGTCGACTGACAACAAATTTGGCATTTAATCTGATCACTTTCATCAATCTCATCACTTTCATCACTCGATTTTTGCAAATTTAGAAATTAAAAATTAGTGTTTCCTCCTAACTGTAAATATAATAATTTGTGTTTCCTCCTTACTGTAAATATAATAATTTGTGTTTTCTCCTTTAATGGCAGAAATTACCTCTTTCTCTATAGATGAAGGAGCACCCCCCATGCTTGTAGGAACCTGATCTTCGGTAGACAAGTTGCACGCTGGAAGAGGATCAAGTGAAAGAGGAGGAGGATGATCGGTATAAATAGGTTGGAGAGAGGAAGAAGATGATCGGTATAAATAGGTTCAGCAAAGGAAGAAGATGACCGTTAGAGAGAGAGAGAAGACCGTTGGAGGACCCCTGCCACGTACGCAGGGGTATTTTCGTCTAACTTTTATTTTTTTACTTAATAACACACACGGATTGCCACGTCACCCAAAATCAAACAGCGTCTTGACGGAAAGGGGGTTTTACCAATTCGAGATCTTTAGGGGGTATTTCGCAAATTAGCCCATTATTTAGGGGAGGTTTTACAAAATATCCCAAAAATAAATTAGTGACTATATATATTGGCTCAGACAAACTTATTTTGGATCATTTCAAGTCTCTTTATGATAAAGAAAGATAGAGTAGGAAGGTTTAGACCACGATGATGATGGTTTTGAATTTTGTTCGGATAGAAAAAATAATCAATTCTCCATGACTCTCTCTCTCTCTCTCTCTCTCTCTCTCTCTTACAAGGATTTAATAATACGAGAGGGAAGAAAACATTAGGCCTTTACTAATAAGAGGCCAAAAAGTTAATGACGGCTGTATGCTATATAATTTGAAGTTATTTACCAATTATGTCACCATTGAACTTCATGGTTCGTTTGGAATTTTTTTTTTTTTTTTTTTGAATCAAGTTTGGAAACTTTTCTTAGGAGAGAAAAAAAAAATAAGGAAAAGAAAAATAAAAGAGAATAAAATAAAGGAATATTTTAGCAAATGCCCCCATTTGAAATGTTAAAACTAGCATATACCCCCACTATTGTTTTTATCTAGCAAATACCCCCATTTGAATGTACGGAACAACAAAAATTTAAGATATACCCCCACTTTTTTCTTTCTTTTTTTGCTGTTTACATGGGAGTGGGGGTATTTGCTAATTAAAAAATAGTGGGAGTATATGTTAGTTTTAACATTTCAAATGGGGGCATTTGCTAAAATATCCCTAAAATAAAAGTCAAGTTAATTTTTTATTTTCTTCTTTGGATGAACAAAAAATAGGAGAAAAATAATAATAATAATATTTTTTCTTTTGTTTGTGGATAAAGATATAATTATTATTTAGTCTTTCATTTTTACAAATCATAATTAATGAGGGACCGTTGGGTAAATTTTTCTAAAATCCTTTTTTTTTTTTTTTTCTATTTTTCTACTTTTGGGAGGAAAATAATTTAGTGGGTCCCACATAGTTTTTTTTTTTCAAATTTTTCTTTTTCAACCATCATCACTTTTGATTTTTTTTCTCTATTTTTTTTCTGACTTTTTCTTTCTCCTATTTTTCTTCCTTCCCAAACAGTATTTAGGATAGGATGGGAGATTAGGCATTGATTTCCCTCAATGTTTTTTGAGTAAGAGCATCTCCAACCCTATTTTCTTATTTTGTGTTATAATTCTTAGATGGCATGGAACACAAGACAATGTCTTCTATATGTGGCAAGATTATATTCATAAACGACAATAAGTTTTAAAAGTCTTCTCCCAAAAGTATTGAGAAGACACTACAAAGTATTTTTTTACAACTTCTAAGACAACTTCTACTCTTCTTTTTTATAATTTTTTAATTCATAATTGATGATGTGAACATAAAGTCATTGTGAAGTGTATTGTCTAAGAGCATCTCCAACCCTATTGTGAGTTTGAAAAAAATGGTTGCCACATAGGAATGACAACCATTTTTTCCAAAAGTACTTCTCCAATGCAAATGTGAAATAAAGTGTTGATTTGATATGACAATGACATGTCAAAAACAATGTGAAGTTGGTTGTCTAGATCTAGACAATGCACTTTACAATGTCTTTATGTCCACATCATCATTTGTGAATAAAAATATTTATAAAAAGAAATAGAAGAGTAAAAGTTTTCTTGAAAGTTGTAAAAAATTACTTTGTATTGTCTTCTCAATGCTTTTGCATTGGAGATGACTTTTTAAACTCATTGTCATTTGTGAATATAATCTTGCCACATATACAAGACATTGTCTTGTGTCCCATGCCACCTAAAATTCATCCATAAAAATGTACTCCACAAAATTTATCAAAATTTATCAACATTCATAACCCAAATTTTCTAGACAACCACTTCACACTATCCTTGCCATGTCATTACCATGTCAACTCCATACTTTATTTCACATTTGCATTGGAGAAATACTTTTGGAAAAAAAATAGCCATTCCTATAGGGCAACTACTTTTTCTAAAATTCACAATAGGGTTGGAGATGCTCTAAGAAACTAGTCCTCTGGCTACAAAATTGGTAACTTGACAAATATGTAACATGATCATCAGTAACCAGATTTATATGGACTAATGGAGAGTAGGCAATGATTTCTTAAGATCGAGTCTGACAAACATGCAACATGATCATGTCGACATTGGGAGCAGTGGGAAGATCTAACAAGAACATAATATGTTTATTTTATATTAATTATATTGGATTGGATTCGGTGGTGTCTAATTTCTGGCCCAACAATGACGTGCCAAATCTTATATGATTTGTATGGATTCGATGGTGTCTAATATCTGGCCCTACAATGTTGGATTGGATTCGGTGGTAGTCAAACAAGGCGGCTTTGGCATGTTAATTGCAAAACATTACCATTAGGCCTCGTTTGGTTCGCGGAATGGAAGGAAAAGGAAATCAATTCCTTGTGATTTCCTTTCCTTTGGGAAACTTTAATTCCTATTGATTTTTCTTTCCGATGTTTGGCAATGTCAAGGAATTTGGAAAGGAAAGTGAATACTTCAATGTGGGAAAGTGATTTCTTCCTTGGATGGATGGAATCACTTTCCCCCCTAATTTCCCTTCCATTGGGAATCACTTTCCTTTCCTCCTCAATTCCTTAGGCATCCAAACATAGGAAAGTAATCACTTTCCTTTCCCAACCGGGAGATTCCGCGAACCAAACGAGGCCTTAGTGTCGACTTCAAATTCAGCTGGTTCGGCTAAAAGATGAAGACGATATACTAGTTAGGACTGTAAAACGATTCAAACAGTTCGTGTTCGGTTCGGACCAAGCTCGGTTCGAAGCTCGTTCGTGGACAGATCAATATCGAACTCGGTTGATTTTTTTTGTTCGAAGTGGTGTTCGAACCGAGTTCGACCATAGGTGGTTCGACTCGGTCTTGTTCGCGAACTGGCTCGAACTCGGCTCGATTTCTAATATTATGGTTTTTCTAATATATGATATATATTTTTATGGATGTTGATAAATTTTGACTTAGAAAATTTACTCTTTTTTTGTTATTATATGATGGTAAATTTGTGATGTAAAAAAGCATAATAATTAATTTAACAAAAAAAAAAGTCTTTAAGACTTGAGAGTAACCGTACAACAAGTTTAATGTGCCTTTTGTTCGGTCTTGGCTCGGGCTCGGCTCGGGCTCGTCCGAGCTCGAGAACTAAATCGAGTCGAGCTCGATCATTTCGAGCCTATAATCAAACCGAGTTCAAACACCATTTTTGAGCTCGAGCTTGAGCTCGGGTCGAATAAAGCTCGTTCGATAGTTTAGTCGAACTGAGTTCAAACACAGTTTGTTCGAGCTCGTTCGTTCGAATTTTAGCCATAATACTAGTTTAGATTAGGACAACTATCGTAATTACCATATGAAGGACGTCAAACTAGCCTTCTATCTCTACTAGTATAAGGTGACTTCAAAATGGCTTAAGAGTGAACTGTCTAAGCAGTATGTATTTCATCAATCATTTAGTTTTTAAAAAATTAATTTTTTTAAGTCCCGTAACCGTACTTATTTTCTAGCGAAGTCTAAAATAAAATTAAAACCTAAAATCCTCCTACATGAATATACATCCTATGTATTGTAGAAGGACCATATATATATATATATATATATATATATATATATATATATATACATATATATATATATATATATATATATATATATATATATATATTATGTATTTGCAAATGACCTCTAGCCTAGTGGTTAAGAGAGATGCATGCGGCCCAAGTGGTCGGGAGTTCGAGCCTCAGTGGAGGCGAGTTCGCCAAAAGTACCCATTGCTTCACCTTTGGACTAGAAAAGATAGTCCCACATCGGCTACACCAAATGGTGAGTATCTTAATATAATGCATTGCTTGTGTTGAGGTGTGCACATGAGGTGTAGTGGGGCACAAGTTTGTGCCATGTGGAAGTATTTTCCTAGAAGGAAAAAGGATTAAATCCAACAAGGATGCAAGTTAATTTTTGTTGTGCGGACTCGGACTCGGACACGGACTCCAGGATGTCTCGTGCATGCACGGGAGTGTTCGGGGGGTAGGCGTGGACTGGCACACTTCTATGCTGATTGTGGGATGATCTAAAATATCAAACTCTATTTTTGAGTATTGGTATTTTAGTCCCACATCGGATAGGAGAAGAGGTGAAGTCTCAACTCCACTCTATAAATAGAGCCCCTTGGCCTCCTTTGAAAGATGCACCAAGAAGAGAGTTGAGGGAGTCTGTTAAGTCCAGGAAGCCCGTTCAAGTCTCAAATATTGACTTACGAGCGATCCAGAAGTTATTCGTGAACTTGCTGGTTCCTGGAAGCTGTTCGTGCTCGTGTGGGACGAATAAAGCTTTGAGCAACGGTGGTTCATTCACCCCAGCATCTCATTCTCGCCTATCATCGCTGCTGTTGCCTTTTACAGTAACTTCTTTTTAGAAGCTCTACTGCCGATAGTTGCTTGCACAAAGTCTCTTTAGATTTTTTGTGTATTACGTAGAATCTTTTTAGATCCTCGTAATTCAGAATCCTCCAGGATCTCTGTTGCACATCTTCTTTAAGGTGCTGCATTTGAAATGTTGTGTGTACAATTGTTTCAGTTTCAGAATTTTCCATCGAAAATTGTGCCTCGGTACTAACAATCTCAAAGCTTTATTGGGAAGATGGATAATTCTCGTACTTCGCTCATTGATACCGGCTTTAACAAGTTGGAGAAATTCGATGGCGAACACTTCCAGATATGGAGACGAAAGGTCACTTTAAATCTTCAACTCGTGAATGTTGATCACGTGCTGTCAGAAGAAGAATCGATCGTTCCAACCACTGGATCTGCTGTGGCTGTGGCCGCTGCTACGACCAAGCAAGCGAAGTGGAAGAGAGAAAACAGTATATGCAAACTACTGATACTCAATTCCATGGAAGACTCTCTGGCAGAGTCCTACTCCAAGAAGACATCTGCCAAAGAGATATGGGACTCCTTGGGAAAGCTCTATGAAGATGACGAGAACCGGTCCAAGATCTTTATGGTAGAAAAATACCACAAGTGGACCTTCGAAGACGAGAAGGCGATGCTGCCCCAAGTGAAGGAGTTTCTGAAGTTGCGTCAGAAACTAGAAGACGAGAACATGCCCCTCGTCGACAAGTTTGTCGTTGGAGGGATCGTCGCGAAACTTCCTACAGAATGGAGCAACTTCTATGCAAGGATGCATCGAAAGAAGATGGAAATTAGCTTGAAAGATTTCTTGCAAGAGATCCATGTTGAGGACGAGATGCGCTCTCAACAGAAGATGGATACTCTGTCCAAACAACTGACGAAGGCAAATCTGGTCCAAACCAGATAGTACCAGGGGAAGCATGCTGCTTCTCATCGCAAAAAGAAGGACTTCACGAATCTGAAAGTGAAGGGTCCTGCTTTCAAGCAGCAGAAGTCCAAGTCCCATGTGATTTGCTTCAATTGTGGCAAGAAGGGCCACTACAAATCCGAATGCAAGTCCAAGCCCAAAGAACAAGGTGAGCCTAGTAAGGTTTCTATGATTACTAATCTAGTTGCCATGATAGCACAGGTTGCAACTGTGGGGGCTGACTTGGACTGGTGGATAGACACTGGTGCGACCTGCCATGTCTGTTCAGACAAAGACTGGTTCGTCTCTTATGAGCCAACTTCAGAGAAGGTCATAATGGCAAACCAGGCACAAGCTGAAGTGCTGGGGATCGGGACGGTGGAGCTGAAACTCACATCGGGGAACACTCTGACGCTTCAAGGTGTGAAGCATGTTCCAGTAATTGCTAAGAACCTGATCTCTGGAAGTCTGCTCTGCAACGCAGGCTTGAGGATGGACATCAATGCTGGCCAGTTGGTGATGTCCAAGAAGGGTACATTCTTCGGGAAGCTTTCCAAACTGAAGGAATGTACAAGATTCAGCTTGTTGTAATCCAGCATGATAATATAAATGCAATCACTTTTTTTGATTATTCTCTTTTGTTGTGGCATAATAGGCTAGGACATGTTCATTGTAAAAGGATTAACAGAATGTCTAGTCTAGGACTTATCTCCAAGTGTGGGGGTAAGGTAGAGAAATGCGAAGTATGTGCTCAGACGAAGATCACAAGGAAACTCTTTCACAGGGTCCATCGAAGCACAGATCTTCTAGAGTTGGTTCACTCAGATATCTGTGACTTCAAACAATTCTCTACAAAGGTCGGGATGAAGTATTTCATTACTTTCATCGATGACTTCTCAAAGTATGCTTTCGTCTACTTGCTCAAGTCTAAAGACGAAGCATTCGAGAAGTTCAAGGAGTTCAGGGCCGAGGCTGAGCGGCAAACTGGACAACAACTCAAGAGGTTAAGGAGTGATCGAGGCGGAGAGTATCGGTCTCATGAATTCTTATCATTCTGCAAAGAACATGGAATCATCAATGAGACAACGGCTCCGTACTCTCCTCAATCCAACGGAGTAGCAGAAAGGAAGAACAGAACGTTGACAGAGATGATAAACTCCATGCTGTTGACTGCGGGTCTTCAAAAGTGTTACTGGAGAGAAGCTGCACTAACGGCAACGTTCATTCTGAACAGAGTGCCATATGCAACTTTCGACATAACTCCTCATGAACTCTGGTTCAAAGTCAGACCTAACTTGAATGTCATTCGAGTGTGGGGGTGTCTGGCTTATGTGAAGCTCCCGGATCTGAAGATTCAGAAGCTGGGGACAAGGACTACGAAGGCGATCTTCTTGGGATATGCCGAGAAGAGTGATGCTCGGAGATTCCTTGATATCGAGTCAAACTATATCATCGAATCTCGTAATGCTGAATACTTTGAAGACAAGTTTGCAAAACACAAGAATATTGTTCTTGCGGATCTTTCGGAGAATGATGTAGGTACAAAGCAGACAGAAGTCTTTAATGAACCAGTAGTCCAAGATGAAGCTGTCGTCAATGAGACACCAGCTGAACCAGAACTCGCTGAGCCGTCAACTAAGCGAACGAGGAGGCCGAAAGACTTCGGAGATGACTTCGTCACCTATCATGTGGAAGCAGATCCGCTTACCTATGATGAGACGATGAAGACCAGAGATGCTGTATTCTGGAAGGAGGCGATAGACAATGAGATTGACTCAATCACCTCCAACAACACATGGGTATTGGTTGACCTGCCAGAAGGAGCAAGACCCATCGGATGCAAATGGAACTTCAAGAAGAAGATGAAAGCAGATGGAACCATTGACAAGTTCAAGGCCAGGCTAGTGGCCAAGGGGTTTGCTCAGAAGCAGGGGATCGACTACTTTGACACTTATGCTCCAGTAGCTCGGATGACAACCATCAGATTGTTAATTGCTCTAGCAGCAATACACAAGCTGGTGATACATCAGAAGAATGTGAAAACGGCATTCCTTAATGGCGAGCTGACCGAAAAGATCTACATGCAACAACCAGAAGGTTTTATCGTCAGAGGTCTGGAAGACAAAGTCTGTAAGTTGATGAAGTCTTTGTATGGTTTGAAACAAGCTCCCAAAATATGGCATGAGAAGTTTGACAAGGTGATAAGGTCAAATGGCTACAGGGTCAGTAAAACAGACAAGTGTGTCTATACGAAGTTTGCTGACGGAAGAGGAGTAATCGTATGTCTTTACGTGGACGACATGCTAATCCTAGGTACGGATTTAAGCTGCGTCACAGAGACAAAGAAATTCCTCTCGACCAAGTTCAGTATGAAGGACTTGGAGGATGCCGACGTAATCTTGGAGCTCAAGATCATCCGGACAGGCACTGGAATAGCGCTGTCACAATCTTATTATATTGAGAAGATGCTCACTCGCTACGGGTATCAAGATCTTCCTTTTATTGATACATCGTACCGGAGTGATCAGAAGCTGGAGCCAAATTTAAGGGAAAGCGTCAGGCAGTTAGAGTACGCTAGCGTCATCGGAAGCTTGATGTACGCTACTACTGCCACAAGGCCTGACATAGCTTTTGCAGAGGGAATGCTGAGTCGGTTCACTAGCAATCCAGGCGTTAAGCACTGGAAAGCTGTGAAGCGTGTTATGAGATATCTTAAGAAAACTCAGACATATGCACTTTTCTACAGCGGAGATCCGTCAGTAGTGGAAGGCTTCAGTGATGCTAGCTGGTGTTCAGATATGGAGAGCGAGTATTCTACAGGTGGATTCGTATTTGCCATGGACGGAGCTGCTATATCGTGGAAGTCGAAGAAGCAGACTATGTTATCTCGCTCCTCCATGGAATCTAAATTATTTGCATTGGATGCTGTTGCAGATGAAGCAGAGTGGCTTCGGGAGCTCATGTATGATCTTCCGGTGGTTGGGGCTCAGATACCGGCAATATCGATATACTGTGACAACCGGGCGACAGCAGCAGTGGCATCAAATGAACTCTTCAACGGGAAGAAGAGAACGGTACGGTTGAAGCACAGAGCAGTACACGATCTTATCAAGAGAGGTGTTATTGCAGTGATTGATGTTCGGAGTCAGGAGAACCTGGCGGATCCGTTCACCAAGGGCCTCAAGCGCCAGCTGGTCGATGACACAGCTTGTAAAATAGGCTTGAAGGCATTCTGATAGTGTGTTATTACATTCCTACCATAAAGTTTTATGCTATTAGTTCAAAGAGAAATCTACTAGGCATCTAGCTTTTGGTTCAAGGGAGGACTATTAACCAAAAGAATATCAGGAACGGTGGGTACTTGTCCTATGTGACATGGAGAGGTTACGGACCTATAACCACTGTTGTCTACTATTGTTTTCTGCGGAAAACGGTTTCTGTGGGAAGATTGGCTTAAATGCCTTAATGAGTTCTCAGGCAGAGTGAATGCCTGGTGTGCTTTACAGGAAGCACGGTAGAGCAGCACTACAAGGAGTGAAACTCCATGCTACAGTGGGGTGACTCCACCATGAGGTTCCCAGGTAGGGGTAATGCCTCGGCTTTGCAAGCCAAGTCACAGCGGCGTAGCACCGCAAATAGGTAGGTAGCCTAATGCTGTATGACGTAATTAAAGAGTTGTAGACAGCACTACAAAGGGGAGGATGGCCCCATGTTACAGTGGCACGACACCACGATGAGGTACCCAGGTAGGGGTAAAGCCTCGGCATTGCAAGCCATGTCGTTGCGGCGTAACACCGCAAGGAAGCCTTAGGCTTCATGATGGGCAGTTTGGCACTACAAAGAGGCTTGTGACCTCATGCTACAGTAGTATGACACTACGATGAGGTTCCCAGGTAGGGGTAATGCCTCGGCTTCAGGCTATGTCATAGCGGCGTAGCACCGCAAGGAAGCGCAAGGCTTCATGCCATATCTCTTTAATAAAGAACTCACCTATAGTGTATGGAAAGAGATATTAGGCCGTCTCTTGAGGGTAAACTTGTAGACGCCCAAAATTATACACTAAAACCAGGCTGGCACAGGGCCTTCAATGTGCAGCCAGAAGCACAGTTGATGTCATTATGTGAGTAGGAAGAATTGCAGTTATGGTGCAGAATTCAAGGTTAGTCCATTCTTATATCATGCTGTTATTTAACCTATACGGGAAGATTCAAGTCGCAGCGACATCTCTCCTAATGCATGATGGGCAGTCACTGTGGGGAACGCTCAATCCATATATTGAGATATGTGGGGGATTGTTGGTGTTTTTGCCTTTGGACTAGAAAAGATAGTCCCACATCGGCTACACCAAATGGTGAGTATCTCAATATAATGCATTGCTTGTGTTGAGGTGTGCACATGAGGTGTAGTGGGGCACAAGTTTGTGTCATGTGGAAGTATTTTCCTAGAAGTAAAAAGGATTAAATCCAACAAGGATGCAAGTTAATTTTTGTTGTGCGGACTCGGACTCGGACACGGACTCCAGGATGTCTCGTGCATGCACGGGAGTGTTCGGGGGGTAGGCGTGGACTGGCACACTTCTATGCTGATTGTGGGATGATCTAAAATATCAAACTCTATTTTTGAGTATTGGTATTTTAGTCCCACATCGGATAGGAGAAGAGGTGAAGTCTTAACTCCACTCTATAAATAGAGCCCCTTGGCCTCCTTTGAAAGATGCACCAAGAAGAGAGTTGAGGGAGTCTGTTAAGTCCAGGAAGCCCGTTCAAGTCTCAAATATTGACTAACGAGCGTTCCAGAAGTTCTTCGTGAACTTGCTGGTTCCTGGAAGCTGTTCGTGCTAGTGTGGGGCGAATAAAGCTTTGAGCAACGGTGGTTCATTCACCCCAGCATCTCATTCTCGCCTGTCATCGCTGATGTTGCCTTTTACAGTAACTTCTTTTTAGAAGCTCTACTGCCGATAGTTGCTTGCACAAAGTCTCTTTAGATTTTTTGTGTATTACGTAGAATCTTTTTAAATCCTCGTAATTCAGAATCCTCCAGGATCTCTGTTGCACATCTTCTTTAAGGTGCTGCATTTGAAATGTTGTGTGTACAATTGTTTCAGTTTCAGAATTTTCCATCGAAAATTGTGCCTCGGTACTAACAATATATATATATATATATATATATATATATATATATATATATTTAAATAAAAAAAATATATATATATATATTTAAAATAATGGCTATAGCCTTTATTGAAAAGGAAAATAGGGAGGTTGAAACCGGGAGATAGCCCAAGTTTCTACAAAATGATGTGAGGACCCAAAAGAAAGATCCTATCTTCTACTACATCTTCTGGTTAAAACTCTTTTTCTTTTTTTCTTTTTTTCGAAACAAAAAATTCAAAATTTGAAAAAATGGTCAAATCGGGCCACTGCCCGAAATGGGGGGGGGGGTCAGATCTAGACACGCAGCCCAAGGGGCGCCCTGCCCGAAACGTTTGTGCGCGGCCCGATGAGGGCGCATGGCTCGAGGACTCGGGCCCCCCGTGAGCAGGCCGGTGGGAAGGCCGAGAGGGACGGGGGGGGGGGGGGGGGGGGAAGCCGTGGGGGGGGGCGGGGCTCCGGCGGTGGAGCCAGGCCGGAGGGGAGAGAAAAAAGTGGGGTCCGGCCCGTAGGCGGAGGAGGGCGATGATTACGACGGGATATCTGGCACGGGGGGGGGGGGGGGGGAGGGGGGCGACCGGACGGGCGCTTAGCCGCCCGGCCGTGGGGAGCTACGGGAACGGCGACGAGGCCAGGCTCGCCGAGTGCCACCATGCGGGGACCGTAGTCGGGAGAGCACTCGGGGTGGCTCGCCACACGCAGGAGTGGGGGGGACCGCCGACGACGGGAGCGTTAGTTGGAGGGAAAAGTGGGGGGGGGGGGCACTCCGACTCCAGCAGGGAGGCGGACCGATGCCGGCGAACGCGGAGGTCGCTGAGCGGCCACGAGAGCCCACAAGGGGGGCTCGCGGGGGGTGAGCACTGCCGCCGGGGTGGGGAGGGCATGGGACACCGGAGGGGTGGCCGTTGCAGGAGGATGAGCTCCCGCAGGGCAGGAAGCGGGGGCTGGGAGGAGGGAGGAGGATCCTCCAGGCCCGCCGGGAGTCGAGGGCTGCGGGAAGGACACTGCCGGAGAAGGGGGCTGTGCCGCAGGGGGTACGGCCGGGGACGAGGCCTCAGCAAGGGGAGGAGGCGCCGGTATGCCAGGCGGAACACGGGTCGGAACTGGCGGAGGGCCGAGCGAAGGAGGTGGAGCGATGGGGGGGACCACCGGTGAAGGTGGGAGGTCTGACGCCCGGCGTCTCGCCCGGTGACGCCGCCGAGGGCGTCTGCGCCGCGGAGGAAGTCCGGGGGGGGGAGAAAGGGAGTGGGGAGACCGCACGGCTAGGAGGGCTCCGGCCAGCCGGGGTGGCGGGAGGGTGGGAAAGAGGTGGGGGAGTGGCTGCCGAGGGGGAAGAAGAACCCCGACAGTGCGGCCAGGCCAAGGGGGCCGACCGGCCACCAGAGCCACCCGGCCACAAGGTGGCAAGGGGATGCTCTGGCGAACAGCGAAGGAAACTCCGCCGGGCGGAGACCAAGCAGAGGCCCCTGCCTCTTCCCCTTCATATATATATATATATATTTATATATATATATATATATATATATATATATATATATATATATATATATATATATATATATATATATATATATATATAAGTGCTCTAGAACCAACTGGTTGATTTTGTATTATAACACCAACCTAGGTTATAAAACATAGGTTAAAACACTAAATTTCAATATAACCCATAAAACATAGGTTAAAAACGTAGGTTGGTTATATAATACAAAACCAACCGACTGGTTTTGGAGCATATATTATATATATATATATATATATATATATATATGTATATATATATATATATGTATATATATATATGTATATATATATATATATATATGTATATATATATATATGTATATATATATATATATATGTATATATATATATATATATATATATATATATATATATATATATATATATATATATATATATATATATATATATATATATTCTAACTGCATGAATAGATATAAATATAAAATTATTCATAATTTAAATTATATTTAAACTAACTATATGATATTATCTAACTAAACACATATCAAAAATTTTAAAAGTATATTTATAATAATCATAACTAAAATATATTCAAATTATATTTAAAATATTCTAACATAATTTAAATTTTTATATTTCATTCATATTGTAGATTTTTTTTTAACGTGCAACGAACGTGAAAGTAACTAGTTAATAATTAAGAGGCCAAAAAGTTAAGGACGGCTCACAACCAGTATGCTATATAATTTGGAGTTATTTACCAATTTTGTCACTACTGAACTACATGGTGCCTTTGGAAACATTTTTTAGAAGGAAAAAAAATTTGAGAAAAAGGAAAATAAAGGAAAGTAAAATGAATGTCAAGATAATTTTTCATTCTATTGTTTAGACGAGCAAAAAATATGAGAAAAAAATTAAAATATATTTTTATTTGTTTGTGGATAAAGATATAATTATTATTTAGCCCTTAATATTTACAAATATGAGGGACAGTTGGGTAAAATTTTCTTAAATCCCTTCTTTTTCTATTTTCCTCCTGCTTGGAGGAAAAAAAATTTAGTGGGTCCCACATAGTTTTTTGTTTCAATTTTTTTTTCCAACCATCATCACTTTTGATTTTTCTCTCAAATTTTTTTCTAACTTCTTTTCTCCTATTTTTTTTTCCTTACCAAACTGTATCTTTAGGATACGATGGGAGAGTAGGCAATGATTTCCCTCAATGTATTTTGAGTAAGAAACTTGTACTCTGACTACAAATTAAATTGGCAACTTGACAAACATGTGACATGACTAATGGAGTGGGCAATGATTTCTTAAGATCGAGTCTTAACAAACATGCTGCATGATCATGTCAACATTGGTAGCAGTGGGAAGAAATAACAAGAACATAATATGTGTATTTTATGTCGAATCATATTGCTCCACCCTTTTTAGGGATTCAATATTTACCAAAATTTTGATTCGAAAAATTGGGTAGGAAAACCATAATCGGAGAAAAAAAAAATTGAGCCAATGTTGATATGATTTCAAAACGTGGAAATATCTAGAGCAATAACCATCTTGATGTGGGTACCTTATCAAAACCTTCTTACGATGCCAAAAACCCAATAAAAAAATTCCATAAGTTAGGAAAAATAATACTTTAAGGTTAAGTAAGTATACTTTTCTATATCCTTTCTGATTTTGACATTATCCCAAATTATGATCATTACAATGCAGAGAGCCTCCGCAATTTGATATTACGATGATATTCAAAAAATTAGAATTTTTGAGTGACTTTGTGAACATGTCAGAAACGTTTTCCTATGATCGGATCTTTTTAGTCTTTTTTCTATATACTATTGATGCTGATACGAGAAGAAAAAATTCGATACGATGTACTTAGTATTGTCTTCCTTCTTGTAGCCCTTCTTTATTTGGTAAATATATGTTGTATTGTCTTCATATGTTATCATTGGGACGTCATAGATAGAAGGGAATCCGCTCATAGTCGGAATATGCTTAATGAAAAATCGTAACCATATGTACTCCTGGGTGGCATCATGAAGGATGATAAGTTTGAAATGATTTGAAGAAGTGGGAACCAGGGTCTAATTTTTATACTTCCAAGATATTGTCGTATACCAAATGGTAAAGATATAGTCACATCATGATCTCGCCTTAGACAAGTCAAATAAATAACCATCATCAGTACAACCGACAACATAGTCATCAATCCAAGGATCAAGGGAGTTTGATCTATTATGAGATGCATAGAATGAAACAAGTCCATGTTCATAGTACCTTTGATATAACGAAGGATGTCTTTTATTGTCATTCCAGTGGTAGCTTATTGTACAACACTAAATCTAGCCAAGAGATACACAAAAAATGAGTTATCCAGTCTAGTCTAAGAACAATAATTCTCATATAGAACTTAGATATGGAGGTTCATGTTCTAGTACCACTTCGTCATCTTCCTTAGGATTGATTGGGTCAAATTTAGCTTTTAAAAATGGATGATCATTGGTCATGTACTCGATGTTTTTGCTTTCTCCATATTGAACTAGAAAACACCTTCTGGGTAGAACTTGATTGGTGAACGGAAACATCATCCGTATAGTGTTCAAGTTATAGGCCGAAATAGAATCGTTTTTCATAAATCCTTCATTTCAAATTCAAACATCTAGTGCAAGGTAGTTATCTCAAACTCTTAAGAAGTCCTAATGAGATTCATGCCATCGATATTGACTAATACAATCGCAAATTGGGAATATGATTTCTTAATGAAAATGCAAAGGCATACTTCATTATTCACATATCACTTTGGTAATCATACTACATCCGTCGGATTATTTCAATTCGTAAAGTGAACTCCTAAACTTGATACTACAAGCATAAGGGCTTTAGGCTACAAAATCTGAGATGATCAAAGAAATATGTAGTTGTCGCCTAAAGTCCTCTGGATTGGCAAAGACAATTGTGAACTCTCTGACTATAATTAATTAGTTTAGGCTGACCAATAAGTTCTTTGCAAAAAAAATCTAAGATAACTAGAAAAAGTATTTATCGCCTAAAGTAGAGTGGAGACACTAAAATTTCAACCAAATTGTAGGCGATGATGAATATTTCTTAGGCTTCTATTATTTAGTCACAACATGTTTGGCGAAAAAACTTATCGCCAAACAAAAAGCCTTTAGCAAGAATAAAATAAGTTGGTGGCTTAAGATTAAAATATATTATGCCAAACATAATTTTAGGCCAAAATATATAAACTACAATAGAAAAGAAAAATAGCATAGCAAAAAAATAATTGAGAGGCAAAACCCTCAAAACCCATCACCATAGAATTTTCTCCCATAATCCAAAGCAGCAAGAACCATCGCGCTTCTGCTCCATGACCCCCAAAACCTCATCGCCTTTGAGACGAGTCTTATATATTCTTCTTTTTTCTTTGTGAAGGTGAGGATTCAAAACAAAACTATGTAGATCTTCTTCCCTCATGATTTTTAGCAAACAGTTTTTGAGGAAATAAATTGTTGAACAATATATTACTGAACTTTGGTAAAAGTTCATAAATGGTTTGTTATTTTTTGTGCATTACTAACTTTTCGATCATTGTAGGCAAAATCCATATTTTTTTCTTCTTTCTTTATAGAACATATGAGTAGAATGCTCTGACCTGCATGGGCTACCACAAAAATGTGTCACGTTCCAGTCCCAAAATACATAAGAGTAGGATACATATTCATGCCAGCTACGTATTAAGTGGATTCCAGCCCAACTTGAATACATATAAGCTGTCTAGAGTCAGGTTTACTATAACTAGCAAGTCCATCTATATCTCAGTTCATAGAATATTATTAATGTGAGTACATGAACACCAACTACAAATCCCATAAATACCATAAAGAGCTTGAATAGGCCTATTTTCTCGATTCGTGTGTCATCATTGCATCACTCGCAAAACTTGGAAATGCAAGGCTAACATATGCAATCGTTACCCCCCATTTGTTCGAAAAGCGAGGTATGATCTTCCTGCTCGACTCTTTTATTCCGTTTTGCATCTCGATCCGATTCCACCGTGTTTATTTTAAGCTTCAGGGACGAAATTTTTGTAAGATGGGTAGAACGTAAACTCCCCAAAATTTAAATTTTTGTATTTCGGCTTAGTTGAAAATGAAAATTTATATTTAAAAAATTATTTTATTAATATTATTATTTTTAACTAACAATGTTTTTCTTATAAATAAATAAATAAATAAATAAATAAATAAATATATATATATATATATATATATATATATATATATATATATATATATATATATATATATATATATATATATATATATATATATATATATATATATACTTATTATGCCTAAAATGATTTTATGATTAAATGCTATAACAATTAAATATTTTAGAAATATTATGATATTTTATTTAAAATATTTTCTTAAGATTTTCTAAGGATTTAGGAGATATAAACATATGTTTTTTTAGATATATGTATATATAAGTATGTGTGTGTGTATCTCTGAGCCCTGACCCCCGTGAACCGAAGAAAGAGACTTTTAAAAAAAAACTTTGATAAATCTGAATGTTGGTCAAATTCGAACCATATTCAACCCAAGCTTTTTTTTTTAAATGTTGTTCATCGAACCTTCTAATTCGAATAAACCGAATGCTATCCGATTAGAGGTCAAAATCGACGGGAATTGGGATTAAACTTCTATCATCTTCATTTTTTAAAAAAAATCCTAGAAACCCTAGCCCCTAGAGTATGTGATCGACCCTAGTCCTTTCCTTAACACCTCTTCGACCCTTTGTCCACCGTCGGCTACCGGAATCCTCCGTAATCGCCGAAAATCCTTTCTGAATAGTCGAAAACAAAGCTAGTTATGTTTTGTAGTTTAGGTACCCTCCTTCACACGCATCTTTCTCGATGTGGGATTAATTATTTTTTTTCTTCTATTTGAGTCATTGAGTAGATCACCTAACCTATTTTATATCTTGTAAGCCATTAGAATTTCCCTGGGATAAATCGAGGTGAGAATTCCCTCTGAAGTTCACAAAAACTCACCAATGCGCAAGATCCAGACATGCCAAAGTTTTATGCTGAAACCCTAACTTCAAAGGCAGTTCATGAAGGAATAATGGATATTTTAACAAATGTAATTAAACAGATATGTAGTCTATATAACCAAGATAAAAAAAATCCTATTTTTAATTTTATTTCTAGTTTACTATTTACAGTTTAAAATCAGTTCAAAGATGGCAGAAAAACAACTTCTAAAAATTCAAAAACCACATATACGTGGGTCAAACCTGACAAATCGAACCACTTCATCATAAACCGAGGGCATCCAAAGGTGCATATGGACTTTGCGGACGTGTGTGCTTTGACAGAATTTGAATTGGCTATGTGTGTGCAACGAATTCGACCCGTATCCATCGAAGAACGTCGTATCGGCTCTTTTCAAGAATCCTAATTCTTTTGTGCACGATCGTCACATCATGAAGAAGTTTGTGCCATTGGACTCGTACTATTTTTTTTGTTTCTGTGAGCCAAGTTTGATCCGATTGTGAGACAGTTGAATGGATCACCATTTTGCAGGAATTACGATCAACTTTTACACGCAGTTTTGTGCACTGCTCACCGAAATCCAAAATTTGACATACCGTTGAGTTCGTATCGAAAAACTAGACTTTTAGATATATATTTGTTGACTTTAGAGACCATAGGATTTGTCACACTTTTTTGGTGCAAAGCGGGTCCAACGGCGGATATAGTTTTGATACGAAATTACTATTTTGTCCCTGTATCCAAAATTAGACTTGTGGGTAGTCTATCTTAGCTATTTTGCTTATGTTGGGAACTTTAGTAATGTTTGTTTCAACATCTGGGGAAGTTCATAGAGATTCCCTCTTTGTTGCTTCTACTGATTTGATGTATTTGCCTTCTAGGCATTCGAACCACCTCCAAGCATGTATGCCTTGCTATGTTTTATATATTATTTTCTTTTATTTGTTTTAGTTTAAACTGTACTTCTCAGTCACACTAGGTGCAAGCAACTATGTTAGTCATTTTTTGTTACTTTCATTTATTTTATGCATATTGACCTAGAATTGAGAGACTACCTCATCTGTATGAAGCATCTTTATGTCTTCATTGGCCCTGATAGTTGTGTACCATGAGTTGTTAGTCTCATATATATCTCAGACTTGTGTATCGACTGGCTAGCGGTACATATAGGACGTGCGATAAGGACATAACTGCTAATAGATATGCATGTCTAGAAGACTTAGAAGTTACTACAAAAATTGTGATGTAGATACAACACGAGTAGAGCATGGGAAGGAAGAAGACATCTATTAGGCATAGGGGCTGTAGTGCCCCAACCTGCACAGTGCATTATGATGGTTGGTTGGTTCGTTGAAGCCTTGTTAGACTTGAGAATGTACAAAAGGATCGTTCTGAAGCTAGGCAATCCTGGCGGGATTCATCTTATAAATGTGAGTAGTGTTGAGTCATTCAAAGATGCTTTAGCTTCACGCTTAATAAAAAAGACTATATGCTATGTTTACTTGTTGAGTTGCTAAATGTTAGCTTGCATGGAACCCAGAAAGATAATAAATGATAATTAAACACATGATCTGAAGACTGTTGTGAATCATTTCATGAATTGTATGATTGTGTGTGTGTTATAATAAAATATATGACAAGTGAAGCGAAAGTCCTAAATACTTGGATGATGAGTATATCGAGCCTTAACTCGATGAACAGATGGTAAAAAGATAATAAGACCCAAGAATTAGGCAGTGAGTATGTTTGAATCATGATCGAGAGAAAGTATGGTATCAAAGGAAAAAAGATTGAGTAATCACATTCTATTAACCGGTGCTGTTATAGAATGTTGATTACACTGCGACATTGGTTTAGACAAATATGGTAATGCAAGCATTGGCTCAAGGCATATGTGGCAATATGAATGAGAATGGTGGCTTATTTATTTAGTTTTTCTTATCATGCATTATATATTTTCTTCATAGACAAGTTGCATATACTTGCATAGTCATGGACAACTTGTCGACAAGGTATAGTTCTTCGAACGGTATTATGAGGCCTCGAAAACTGATTCGTCCTACGGGAACATAAAGCTGAAGTAGTAGCACGGTGATCCAGGAACCTTCCGAATTGGGATAGCTACCCGCCGCTGAAGGGGTGCCTTCTAACCATAAGTCTAAGATGACGTGCAGTCAGTGACCCGCATATAGACAGGTTGCATGTTAATGATGTCTTAAACAAGCATAGTAGGTTATTACTCAATTACATGGAAGAATATCAACTGTTAGAAAGAAGCATCTGAACGACGACTATTATGATAAATATGATATTATTCCTAACAATGTCTTATGTAGGCAGAGTAAGTATTATAAATGTACATGGATGGCTACATGACCGTGGGTAAGAATCACCAAAGGGTGATAATACTTTTTTTTTACTATGCTGCCATGAGAACTGTATGCTTTACTTTTTGTTGGTTTTAAACATGAAATTGACCCTAAAGCAACAAGAAAAACCATATTAATAATGCTTCTATCACATGATTACTTAGTGTTGTCTTCTTAGGTGAGTTGGCCAACACTGTTCACCAATACATAGATGAATGTACTGACCCACACTTATAGGAATCATTACAGGTGCTCGTGCATGGGAGAAATTATTTGATCAGTACTTGGCATCGATAAATCAGATGGGTGTGCAGATGCTCTTCTCGTAAGAAGATCTCTTCTACTATACAGGACATAATATATGAAACATTGTAACTTAAATAAACCAGTAAGATTGTAAGCCAAATCAGCGAGTTTATTGTAAGCCAAGTCGATATGTTCGGTTGTAAGCCTAAATGGCAAGTATTTTAGTTGGCTATTCAAGAACCGTTGTAATTTGTTGTAAACTCTGTATTCAGCTACAAGTCTCATAATCTGTTGTACTTATCAATAAAGAGACATACTTCTTCATATCATGTTGTGACTTTAATTTATCTGCTTTGTTTTACTGCGATGTTGTTATTGTTTGAGAAATACTAGGAACTATAATGGATTTCCTTATACAAGTGCAATCTAGGCTCGTATGGTATCACGTCCAATGGCTAGTTTTCGATCCTCCAGGATCGAGACGTGACAGGGGCTACCATTTATTTTCTTTCCTCTTGTCGCCACTAGTGACTCAGTCGAGTGCTAGTGCGCCTTGTATTTACTTTCCTCTAGATGACATTAGTGACTCAGTCAAAATGCTAGTGTGCCATGCATTTTACTTTTCCTATAGATGCCACTATTTAGTCGGTCGAAACACTAATGTGTTGTGCATTTGCTGTTTGATCTTAACGCCCCTGTGTGGAACATTATTTTTAGTACATTTTCACATAGATAGTAAGGAAGCCTAGTTGTTTTTTTACACTTTTAGTTATTGTAGCATGTTATAACTACAAGAAAGTTGGCCTATCCGAACGTTTTATAAACATCGTAAAAACTGAATAAAACATTGGTATATGTTTAGCCAACGTTTATCCAACGATTTATGCAAACGTCGTCGTTGCCCTAGTTGGAAATTTACAACGTTTGCAATAAATGTCGGTATAGGGATTAGACGACGTTTGCAGTAACGTTTATAAATGTCAATAATTGTTCAAAATGGTTAACAATTTTAAATATTTTTACAATAGAAATGTCGGCATACGTAGCTTATTTCCAATATTTTATAAAACGTTGGGCTTACTTTTACCAACCTTTGTCGAAGAAAATGTTGGGTTGTGATTTTCCAACGTTTTCCAAAAAATGGTTGTTTTTGTGTTTCCAACATTTTCTTAAAAAAGTTGGTTTATTTCAACATGTTTCCAAAAACGTTGAAAATATAATTTTGGATGGTACTTTCCCAACAATTTACCAAGCAAGTAGTAAATTTAACCTATTTCCTAACAATTTCCCCAAACATTGGGAGTTGTGTTAATGAGGATAATTTTCAAATAATTTGACAAAGATATCGAGAATTTAACTATTTTTCCAACGCTTTACCTAACCACTGGATTTGTTACAAAATTGATTAAAAATATTTGCCACAATCACATACAATATAAATGTGCTTGTACATAAAATTTCTTCCCATCACAAACATATAAATGCATCCACCACCAAACAATTAAAAAAATATTAATATAAAATTATTGTAAATCAAAATATTGTCTGTGTCAAAAGTCTTTATATCTTTATTCATTCTCCAATATACAAGTTCATTCAAAGTAAAAATTAGACAATCATCATGAATCCATATAAGTAACTTGACCATGCATGTAAACTTATAAAAAAGAAAAGAGAACAATTAAAATTAGGACATACAAGTAAATAATGAATATTTTTAAGACTTATTGTGCAAGTTGACCTTCTCCACTAATCAGTTCCTTTTCGCCCTCTTCATAGCCATAAGGTCCTGAATTAGTGAACACAAGAAAAAAGAGAGAGTAAAATTTAAGGATATTTAATATAAATGTCAAAGTTCAATGCTTTAAAGAGCAACTGATATATATGTGGTGCACTGTTCCATTTTTTTAAGTTCATAAAGTGAAGGAACTACCTCTAAGTTCTGCAAGACTAGGGAGGTTTATAACCTAGAGAAGAAACTGATTTGCTAAGCCAAATGAATCAAGCTATCACACATTTTATTTAGTGGACAATGAAAAAAACTATAGAAAGTTAAGTATAAGGACACAAACACCCATTCACCACTACACACAAACACAGACACACTACTCCATGAGGAGAAATAAAAAAAATTCTAACCTCACAATAGCTTCGAAGTTGAGATTGTGGTACAGTGTGTGTTTGCAGTTGCTTTGGTCGTTGCAGTTGCGCTTGCTTTGGTGGTTGCAGTTGTATTCGCTTTGGTGGTTGTGTTTGTCTTTTTGATTGAACCTCTGATTGAAAATGCGCTGACTGATGCAATATTGGATGTGATGTGATTGGCTCAAAATTATTTTAAAAAAACTAACATTATAAATACAAGAAATAGTTACGTGCAACCCATCAAATAAATTTAGCTCATATACATCTAATAGTTGATAAATTTTAACGTGTTCTGTTCCAGAAGATACATCTCGTGGAGATTGTGAGAAAGTACCCATATCAAGCAGATGACTCTAAAGTAATTTTGTATTTGTGCTTTCATTCGATCATTCATCTGAGATTCCACAGCAGATAACTTTTCTTACATCTGGAGTTCCATCTGCTCTTATATTTCAATTTGTTTTCTCTTATTTTTTGCCATCATCTCACGTCAAACCCTTTCATTTTTAGCCTCTATTTCATGTCACAGCTTCTCCAACTCTTCTTGATGTTGTGTCTCAATCTCCCTCCTCTCATCCTGGGACAGTTTATATGATGGTCCAAATACCATAGTCGGGGTGGCACCAAGCCCATATGTCCTTACACGACCATGCCTATCATGTGCCATTACTTGCCCATATATGTCGTCTCATGCAACACCGGTCACTGGATTTTTTGCTTCTAGTTCATCCATCTCTTGCTGCAAAATCAACTCAGGTTCATATAAACGTAACTACAATTTAGATAAACATATGAAAAGTGTAAATGAAAATAAAATAAAATTAGAAGTAAGATCATAAAATCGCCTTAACTGCTATTTTATTTACTGGCCCTTTCCCTTGAATTACATATGTCTTCTTGTATACCATCCTACGTGTTGGCTCGTATCCGTTGGATTTAGCCAGCTATTAGTATAAAGAATCAACATGTCAGAATAATAGTGATAGACCTGCTTTCCTGGCACATTAAAAAATATATGAACTAATAAATGAAATTAAATTTGTTCTACCTTATTTCTAACTTCAGCATGGGGAGTTCTACCACATGTGTGTGGTGTTGTCCATTTTTTACGAATGACTTTATTCTTTTTACGTTTGGCCTGGTATAAGAAAAATATAAATATACAATCAAATACTACGATAAACTGAAAACCAATGCTTCCATAAATACAAATATACCTTTCCTTTATCAGAATTCAAATAGTACATGAGTCTTGGCCACTGACTTTCCTCGACCCTTGGGGAGCAATGCTTCAACCGTTCCTCATTAGTCTTATATTTAGTATAACCCTGACGCTTTACTTCAGCCTTCCACTCCTTCCATTTTCTTCCGACAGACGCCATCATAGATTTCCTCATCTGGTCTGTGGCATTTGTATTTTCCTATTTAAATGAAATGTAAAAAAAAAAAGTCATGTAATTATTCACATATGTAAATTGTGATACAAAGTAATTTAATATTGCTAGGTGGTCGTTCATTTACTTCATCTTAATATGAGTCCAAATTGCGTCCTTCCCAATGTTTGGTACATGTCTCTAATCAAGGTAAGTTAAAGGTGCTAGGTGGCCATTTCGTGCTGTAACCCCTAAATTTGAAGCAAGTCTAGAACACGTTTCCTTAATTGGTTGGCCAAGATTATTGACATCATCTCTAGAATGCTACCATCTTCTGCCCATCCACTATGCATTAAAGTAGGACCACAGACCCGTCTCTGCTCGTCTAGCTGGAATTCGGGTCTAAGTATAAAATAGGCCAACATAAAAATAATTAATGTACAATAATATTAAAACACTGAAGTTTAACTTCATTGATATTAATATCACAAAAATGTGTTTTCATCCATTTGTAAGAAGAAAGATTTGGGTTTGTATTAGACACAGTGTGTAGTATTCTCAAGTATATATATGTGTTTTCCTATAGGTGTTGCAAGCATTGAGATTAGTGTGTGCACATGACTGAACTTGTATATCAGATAATAGAGGGAATTAGTATGCAACATTTTGCAAACTGAATTTAGGAACTTTTGCACACTGGGTATCAGCTATATGTGTGTAAACTGAAATTGGTGTTGCAACCCTCCTACAAGCCTAGAGACATTTTGCAACAGTTTGATTTATTTTGCAACCCTCCTACAAGCTTAGAGACATTTTGTGTAAAATAAAATTGGTGTAAACTGAAATTGGTGTTGCAACCCTCCTACAACCAAAACTTTTACAAGATACATGTTACATAATTGAGACTACTTTCAACCAATCAAATTTGGTAATCAATGCATGTTACATATAGGGGCATACATAACCAAAATTCACTAAGATACATGTTACATAATTGAGACTACTTTTACAAGATACATGTTACATATAGGGGCATACATAACCAAAATTCACTAAGATACATGTTACATATAGGGGCATACATAACCAAAAAGTTATGGAATTCAGATTAAAAAAACATATACTAAAACTGAAACTCCAAACTTCAAAGAATCAATCACAAAAAATGAAATATTGATTTTTCTAATCATCTTTGTCATCCCGCCCAGTTGGTTCCTCGTCGAATTAAACTCTATCGACACCTTGTTGAACCCAAATAATATCATCGTCACGTGCGAATGGTGTCTCTTCCAAATGATGCTTGTTCCATACTCTGTTTCATCTGCCATATATCTATGAGTTGTAAATTGCTCCCCAAACACATAAAAAAGTCTCTAGGCTTTGTCTTAACAACTACATGCCAGTCATTCTCAATGGGGTCTTCTACGTAAAGTACTTGTTTTGCCTGAGATAATACTATAAAAGGTTCATATGTCACTTGTAGACTAGTATACAGCAAACGACGAAAGTTTACTAGTGTAAATCCAAACTCGCTCGATGAGACCTCTACTATTGTCAACCCAGTCATACTTAAACAAAACAAACCAATACTTTTTAGAATAATAGAGCTCAATGATGTCTATCAAAATCTTATAGTAATTAACGTCTCCAGATATAGGATTTCTATCTCTTGCACTTGCATAACTTTCAATCATTGCCTTTAACATGACTCCACTATTTTGTTTGGTTCTTTTTTGCTCACGAGCCTTTGTATGATACCGAACACCATTTATAATATATCTTGTAAATTTTTTTGCTTTTTTAAGGGGGCTGGAAGCTAATATCTGGATTTTTTGTGATATCTCTACATTAGCTTCCTCGATCGACTTCGTCACCTATTTCAAAGGAGAAAAATATTATGAAATTCACTTAGGAGAGAATCTATTTAACAGTAAAAGATTTTAAATATCAATTTTTTGCTTACATGATCCTTAAACCATAAATGAAATATTTTATTATGAATACGGTCCACATCATGTGGTCTAAGACGAGAATTACTCCTAATTGACATACGGTGAGCCTTGTAATAGAAAAACATCATATCAAATGTAATGTCTTAAATGGCTACAAAATGGAAAACTTAATAATGTAGCATACTTACTCTAGAAATGGTGAAATTGCATCGGTATTGACTAGCACATATCGATGTTCTTGTGCATATGTTATGTCATCAAGTAAAAATTCCACTGACTTCCCTAAGTTACGTCCCACTTCTAAATCAATAGAATTAGATACATCATCATCGTTCCTTACCGGTCGACTGGACTTGGTCTCAATATCATTTAGGTACCTTGAGCAAAATGTTAGACACTCTTCTACCCAATATCCTTGTACAATTGAACCCTCTGGATGACTGCAGGTCCTCACATATTTCTTCAATGTGGACAAGTATGTACGATGGAATTTGGTTAGTTATAAATAATGCTTTTCGTAAGAAATAAAAAATATAAATACAAAAATACTAAATGATATCAGACCTCTTAATAGCATACATCATTCAATAGTTTGGTGGACCTCCTATCATCGCTTCTTCTGCTTAATGGATGACTAAATGCTCCATGACAACAAAAAATACAGGCAGAAATATCCTCTCAAGATGGCAGAGTGTGAGCACAATACAAGATTGAGCATGTCCAAATCATTTACATTCATCATTTTTGAGTACATAGTCCAAAAATAGTTACTCAATTCAATCAACGGTCCAAGCACATTCTTAGGCAAAACATTTCTCAAAGAAGTAGGAAGAAGCTCTTACATCAAGATATGGTTGTCATGACTCTAAGTCCTAATATAATACGTTGTTTAAGTTAACACGACATGATATGTTCGAAGAATAACCATCCAGGACTTTTACCTCCTTTAACATTTTACACACTATATCTTTGCGTTTATTGTCCAACGTGAAACACGCAGGCGGCAAATAATATTTGTTGTTTGTCCATTTTTAGGAAGCAATGGCTTTAGAATACTGAATTCTTTTAGATCTTTACGGGCATTTAAATTATTCTTTCCCTTTCCATCAACGTTTAATATAGTCCAAAGCACATTGTAATACACATTCTTTTCAATATGCATTATGTCAAGATTGTGGCGAAGCAAATTGTCCTTCCAATAATCTAACTCAAAAAATGTACTTCGTATCTTCCAATTATATGTTAGGGCTCCGTCTCCTTTAACCGTCATTCTCCACTTACGTTCTGACTTTGGATCCTTTCCAAACTTATTATTGAAGTCTTTTTTTTCAGCGTACTCTTCATATCCTGACAGTCGAGTGGACTTTGTATCCAACTCTATTGTACCATCAAAAGAGACTTTATCCATACAAAATTTAGGCCCTTCCGGTAGTCATCGACGATGGCCATATAGCATTGCTTACCTCCATTGGACAACCTTCGAGAATGAGTGTATTTATGACAACAAGGGCATGCCAATTTACCTTTTGTGCTCCACCCGACAAAATTGCATAGGCAGAAAAATCACTTATTTCCCATAGCAATGATGCACGCATTTTAAACATCTGATTACTAATTGCATCATAAGTGTCTACTCCAACCCATAATTGCTTCAACTCATCCATTAGAGGATGTAAATAAACATCGATGTCATTTCCTAGCCCATAAGGACCATCAATTATTATCGATAATATTATAGAAGGTTGTTTCATACAAAACCATGGTGGCAAATTATTTGGTATTAAAATTATTGGCCACGTGCTATATGCAATACTCATGCTCCTAAGTGGGTTAAACCCATCACTAGATAAGCCATGCTTGACATTTCGTAGGTCCTCAGCAAAATCCTGATATTTTTCATCAAATATTTTCCATGCAAGAGAATATGCAAGATGCGTTAAATTCCCATTATTAATGCGTTCCTTGGCATGCCATATCATTTGCAATGCTATCTTTGATGACATAAATAGTCTCTGAAGTTTTGGTATCAATAGGAAGTACCTTACCACCTTCGCAGAAATTTTTCGATCTATATTAACACCGCTATCTGACTCAACCTTTAATTGTTTATACCTTGGGGTATGGCACCTATTGCATTCAATCTCTTGTTTTGTCTCATTCAAGTACAATATACAATCATTAAGACATGTGTAGAAAATAATGGTTGGATGATTTTATTGATGGACTACTTCACTACTTATAGGGAGTCTAGCTCCTCTACATATAACATATTCCGATGTGGGACTAAAAGTCCCTTATTGATTCTCAACACTCCCCCTCAAGATGGGCGATAGATATTGATCATCCCCATCTTGTTACATAGCTTTGACAGACTTAATGAACTAAGACCCTTAGTCAGACAGTCTGCAACTTGTTCTTCTGAGCGGACATGGTCAATCTTCAGTATCCCTTGTTCCAGCTTCTCCTTGATGAAGAATCGATCAATCTCGATGTGCTTCGTTCTGTCGTGCTGAACTGGATTGTTAGCTATACTTATTGCAGCTTGACTATCGCTCAGAAGACGCAGTGGTGCTCCCTTATCCAGCTGCAACTCTGTCAGCAATGCTTTCACCCACAGCAACTCTGACACTCCCAGAGCCATTGCTCTGTATTCTGCTTCAGCTGTCGACCGTGCTACCACTGACTGTTTCTTGCTTCTCCATGAGACCAGATTTCCTCCTACAAAAATACAGTATTCCGTGGTAGACCTTCTGTCGTCTATGCAACTCGCCCAGTCTGCATCACAGTATCCCTCAACTTCTATGCGTCCATTCTTCTTGAACCATAGCCCCTTTCCCGGCGTTCCTTTCAGATATCTCAAGATCTGAAATACTGCTTCCATATGACCCTTTCTTGGATCATGCATGTAGCGACTCACTACACTCACCGCAAATGAGATATCAGGACGAGTGTGCCCCAGATAAATCAATCTTCCTACAAGTCGTTGATATCTTTCACGATCAACTGGCTCTCCTGCTTCTTCTCCCAACTCGAACTTCTGGTCAATTGGAGTGACTGCTGCTTTGCATCCCAGCATCCCTGTCTCCTTCAGCAGATCTAGTGCATATTTTCTCTGTGAGAGAACAATTCCTTGTTCGCCTTCACATACCTCGATACTTAGAAAGTACCTCATCGCTCCTAAATCCTTCACCTCAAACTCCTTTGCGAGTTTTAACTTCAGCTTAGTGATCTCGACTTCATCATCACCTGTGATCACTATATCATCCACATATACATATAGTGATGTGGCCTCTTGCATGCTGGAGGAAGACCGTATGATCTGCATTTGTTTGACGGTATCCCATGCCTGTAATAGCCTTTCTGAATCTGTCAAACCAGGCTCGAGGAGATTGCTTGATGTAGCTTCCCTTTCCAAAAATTCTTGGAATATTTTTTTATTTTTATTTATTTTAATTAAAATGGTGATTTTTAGATTTTTAAGAATAATTATTTTAATTAATTATTACGGTAGATGATTTTAGCCATGGTTGAGATTTAGAGTACAAGGTGACTAGGAATTATGGCACGGGTAGTGCAGTGGCATGCTTTGACTAGTGTATTAGCCCTGGTAGAGAAGGCCGAGCCATAGTGATGTCCAGCTAGGAAAACCAGGCCAAGTTGCGACATGACCACTATAGGTGGTTTAATTATTCATTATTAAGGATTATTGATTTTCGTATACCGGCTGTACGATTCTAGCCAGACCTGACCCAAATCAAGGCCATCCCATGTAGTCGGGTAGTGCATCCAAAGACGTCCATGTGGGTACATACATTTTACATGTATTAATTATGGTATGTCCATATAAGTATTTTTATATAAATAATTATTGTATATATATTGTATATGGTATTGACATTAAAGCGATGTTTAAATTAGAAATATAGGTAAGTGTGAATTTAGGAGGTAGAAGGTTGTTATTATGGTTATGGTTGTTTGTTAATTAGAAGCCACTAATTTTGTAGAATTTTGCAGTTAGTAATTACTTTTAAATACTTTTAGTTATTAAATAAAATTATTAATTAGTTACACGATTTATTGGTTAATCTTGTATATTATTATTATTATTATTTTAGTATTATTAGTATTAGCATTATTGTTATTATTATTATTATTATTATTATTATTATTATTATTATTATTATTATTATTATTGTTATTATTATTATTCTTATTATTATTATCATTATTGTTATTATTATTATTCTTCTTATTATCATTATCATTATTATTGTTATTATTATATTATTCTTATTATATTATTATTATTATTATATATTTTTGTGTGTATATATATAAAATATATATTGCATACATGTAAGTGTGTATATATGTATATATATAGAAATATACATATATATATATATGTTATATATAAAAGAGAAATAAAAAGAAGAAAAGGAAAAACAAGCAATAGAGCCCAGCAACCCAGCGTATAGTAAATCCCAGCCCAGCCTTGCCATAAATCCCAGTCCAGCTGAGATGCCTGGTCGGGCTAGGCCCAGAACACCCCACAGCTGCTCGGCCTGAGCAGAGACCCACTCGGTTCTGTTCTAAACACAGACCGAGCACACCTTTCCTTCAGTACTGATGAAACCCGAGCCTGAGCTCTGTTTCCACGCGGCAATGGTAGGGGTTTTGGGAGGATTCTCAAGTTTAAAATCTTGAACAAGGATCAACCAAATCAAAGCAAATCTGTTG
The DNA here is from genome assembly GCA_029216955.1 of Iris pallida. Taxonomy (NCBI): domain Eukaryota; kingdom Viridiplantae; phylum Streptophyta; class Magnoliopsida; order Asparagales; family Iridaceae; genus Iris; species Iris pallida. The sequence goes on along the minus strand of JANAVB010011197.1, from coordinate 1,811,269 downwards.
CAGTATAATCTACATTAGATTCTCCTCCATATCAAGCCTAAACTCGGGTATATCCGAGTGAAATCCTGAGTAAAATCGGATTGAAAAAAATAGAGAAAAGGAGGATACGAAGGGGAGTTCGACAAGGAAGAACTCGAGGAAACCCAAATCCCTCGAGCTCGTGAATACCCTAGGATATTCTCCACCTCTGGACGACCAATCGTGCCACCCTGCCTCGCCGCAGGCCACTGCCGACCGGCCAACTACCCTCTGTGCGCAGCAGCGAACAGGGCATGCTCTGTTCCAAACCGACAGCTAAGTACTCATCTTCTTTTTAGTATTTCTTCATATATATTCGACCAAAATTCGATGTAGCGAATCCTACGTATAGCCAACATATACCTCTCTAGGTATGACCAATTCGTTTTGATTAGAACAAATTAACGAGTTTGGTAATCCTGTTCAAAATCGAGGAAATATTGTTTCAATTTCCAGTGTGTCAAAACAGGACAAACAATCCTACCCCCTTATTTGGAAGGCAAACATTTGCCGAACCTTTGATAGTTTTGAAAATATGGTTGAACAGAAGTTGAGACAACCTAGAGGCCTTCGATTTCCTTTTTGTAGTTTTTAATTTCAGCTAGTGTGCGTCGAGAAATCGGCGTGTGAAAATCAGGAAAAAACTTAGAAAACTGTTTTAAAAAACTAGAAAAATTGCTCGATACCACGTCCGTCCCGCCATTCCGGGCGACGTGGACGCGAACCGAAAGTATCGAAAGATGCGTAACGGCTTCGTGGTCGTGTGGGCTTTGACGGAATTCAAATTGGTCGCGTGTGCGCGACAAATTCGACGCGTATCCGTCAGAATCGCCCCGTATCCGTCCAATGCAAATTCAGTCATAACTTTGTGCATGCTCGCCAGATCGAGACGAAACTTGTGCCAACAGAACCGTATCATTTTTCTGGTCCTGTATGCCAAGTTTGGTCCGATTTTGAGACCGTTGATAAAATCACCGTTTTGCGGGCCCCGCGGTTCCACTCAACGAGCGATTTTGTGCACGGCCCGCCGAAATCCAATTTTGGACATACGGTTGGGTTCGTATCGGAAAACGGGATTCGTAGACATGTAGTTTGACGACTTTAGAGACCTTTGACTCTGGCACGCTTTTTGGTGCAAAGCGGGTCCAACGGCGGACATCGTTTTTGTCTGAAATTATCGTTTTGCCCCTGTGTCCAGAATTGGACTTAAGGACAGGCAATCCTAGCTTATTTGACTATTCTGAGAACATTGGTAATGTTTGTTTTAGCTTTCGGAGACAGTTGGGATGACTTTGACTTTATGGCGTACCAGTTGACGGTATTTATTGGTTCTTCGCGCTGCCACCAGGCAAGTATACCTTGCCTCCCTCTACAGTTTATTTACATGCATATTTCTTTTATTATACAGTTTTACCAATTGGTTATTTACTTGTGATTTGTATATCGTGCTTGCTAGTATAGATATAGTCTATGTACATGGTTAGCATTGTAGTTCATATTGGAGTGGTTCTCTCGTGTATCGTGATTGCGTCATGTCATGTCTTCACCTGTGTCTTGACCGAGTCGTGTCTGTAAGTATGAGTGAGTGAACTGCTATTCCTTTGTCTTTTCCACAACCTGCAAGTCCACACACGGGGCGAGGGTTGCCTTTGCACCTGCGAGTCCACAATCGGGGCGAGGGTGACTTGTCTTGAAACTGACCTGCGAGTCCACAATCGGGGCAAGGGTTGGTTATCCATTGATTTATCAGCAGTTCATTTATGAATACTTGATCCCGTGTCCATGTTTATAGTTACCTGTCAGTAGCCACGTGTCAGTTTTCTGTCTAGTTCCTGTTTATATTATTGCGTGATTAAACTGTTAGATAGGCATGTTTTATGTATCTTGCTAGTCCTCTGAGGACCTGATGATCTCTTCAGGTTTAGCGATTGCATGGAGTTAGTTAGCAGAGCAGGATGGTAGAGGATTGCGATCTGTGATACAGGTATTTGCTTGTGATATTTCTTATTATCCTTTCGTGCTTTACATTCAGTACCATGACATATTCTGCTTACTTTATGGACTCATATCATTCTTGGAGTCTAATCGAACAATATGCTAATGGGCTACAGACCATGACCCATACTTGTTCATTCTTGTTTATATGATTCATGTGGATTGAGATATAGTTTAAATTAGAAATGATACCATGACCTTGACAGCTTATACGTACTCGAGTCGGGCTGGAGTCCGCTCGATACGTAGCTGGCTTGCTCACGAGCTCGCGTCCGAAAAGCGGGTGCGGGTCGTGACACTTGAGCCCGTATAGCGACTTCTTCAGTTTACACACCTTTCCTTGCGACGTCCCTCCGTTTGATTCCGTCGCGTAGCATCCTGGCGGGAGCTCCATGTATACTTCTTCTTGCAGGTCCCCATGAAGAAAGGCATTCTTCACATCCAACTGGTACAGCTTCCACCCATAGTTCGCTGTAATGGAGACCAGAGTTCTCACGGTGCTTATTTTTGCTACTGGGGCAAACGTCTCATCATAGTCTATGCCATATGACTGTGTGAATCCTTTTGCAACCAACCTCGCCTTGTATCGCTCGACCTTTCCTTCTGGCATCTCTTTCACTGTGTACACCCATTTGCATCCCACAGCTTTCTTCCCTTTGGGTAATGGAACCAGCTTCCATGTCTTATTTTTCTCCAGTGCCCCAAGTTCTTCCATCATTGCAGCTTTCCACTTTGGATCTTTCTTTGCTTCCTGCCAACACTTGGGCAATGAAGTAGAGTCTAACGATGCAATGAAGGCTCGATAATTCGAAGAAATATTAGAATAAGACAAGAATTTGGCAATGTTATGTTCGTAATCATCAAAACGAGCAGGAGCCTTACCCGCATTGATGCGAGAAGATCTCCTTAAGGGAGCAATAGGTGGTGGAAAGATCATACCATCCGAGTCGGAGAGATCCGCATCAGAATCCGAGTGATTCAGTGCGGGGGCAACATCTTCAGGAGTTGGAGCAGGAGTAGACGAGGGACTTGGTACAGTAGGCACAGGACACGGCATAGGCACAGTACTGGACTTCTGTTGTCTCCTTCTGTAGACTTGGAGCTCATTTTCCCTTGTCTGTTGCTTCCCTTGCATAATAAATGTATCTTCTTCTTCTTCATCTGTATCTGAGTCACTGTGCTCTCCCCCTTTCGTCCAATTTTCTACAACCGGACACGGAACCGATCCGACGACCACATTTGGGCTTATTATCTCCCCCTCACATCGAACACCACCTGTGTTAGATGTGTCACCAAATGCTGAACCTTCATCCGAACCATAGTATGGTTCGAGTTCTCTGAATGTAACGTCCATGCTGACAAACATCTTCCGCTCGACTGGACTCCAACAGGCATATCCCTTCTGAGTCACCGTGTAACCAACAAAGACACATTTAACTGCTCTAGGATCCAGTTTGCCAACGCCGGGCCTATTATCTTGGACAAAGCACACACATCCAAAAACTTTTGGTGGAACAGTGTATGTAGTTGTCCCAGTAAGCATCTCCAATGGTGTCTTCCAGTCCAATACTTGAGACGGCATTCTGTTGATGAGATATGAGGCCGTCAAAATAGCCTGCCCCCATAAGTGCTTCAGGATATTCATAGCCAGCATCATCGTCCGTGCGACTTCCAGCAGGTGTCTGTTCTTTCGTTCAGCCACACCATTTTGTGCCGGAGTATAAGCACATGAAGTTTGATGTAGTATTCCATGGGTGGAAAAATACTCAGCAACCTGCTTATTAGTATACTCCGTCCCATTGTCAGACCGGAAACACTTAATTTTAGCGCCATATTATGTTTCCATCCGGCGATGAAAGTCCCGAAAAGCCTCAAGGACGTCACTTTTATTCTTCATAAGGTAGACCCATGTCACGCGGGTATAAGAGTCAATGAAGGTGACGAACCATCGAAAACCGTTAATTCCGGTTGTAGGACAAGGGCCCCATACGTCCGAATGTATCATGTCAAAAGCAGCTGAACTCCTATTCCCCGAGCTTACATACGAGCTTCTGGTATGTTTTCCCAACTCACAAGCATCACAAAATAACTTCTCTTCATCAGCCCTTTGATATAAGGACGGATACATTCGACTAATAACTTGAAAAGAGGAATGACCGACACGCTGGTGGTGGAGCAGCAAGTCGGCTTCAACACTGCGACAGGAAGCTTCTGGTGGTGCATCTACGACCTAGGATGCCAATACGTTGTCCAGTCCAGTCCTGTCTAAATACCACAGCCCCTTATGCCATGTGCCAGTCCCAAGTCGTCGTCCTGTCCCCTTCTCCTGAAAAGTCACCTTAGGAATGTCAAAGGAAACAGTACAGTTAAGATCAAGTATAATGGCACTAATAGATAAAAGATTGACAGGAAAAGATGGAGCATGTAAGACATTGGTTAGAGTGATGGAAGGGGTGCATGCGACAGTAACTGTACCCACTACAGGTCTGGATGTACCATCAGCGGTCTGAATACTCTCCGGCAATGGTAGCTGAGTATAGTCCTGAAACGCACCACGGGATCCCGTGACATGGCGAGATGCCCTAGAGTCCATTATCCATCATGGCTGATGGACAGATGCAAGAGCACGTACAGAATCACCGGTGCCGGTTTGGGCAAAGTAAGTGATGTGATCTCCCGAGGTCGAAGACGCCCCAGGACTGTCGGCCGAAACCAGCTTTGTGCCTCGCAACTTCTCAAGGAACTCCCTCTCAAGCGGGGTTATTTCATCCAGTAGATTCTTTTCCCCTTCTTCAACTGTGAACCCTATTCGTCGTCTTCTTCGGCTTCTTCGACGTCGGAGTCGGCATCTTCTCCAACATCGTCGTCTTCTCCGTCTTCGTCGGCTACGTCGTCTTCTTCGACGACAGAGACTTTACGAACGCGCTACTAACTTGGCCAGCACCGGCACGCGTATGTAAAGTGAACACGTCAGGACACCAGAGAAGACATGATCAGTCTCTGTATAGATCCTGATGTGAAGGAGGAATAACAAAATAAACATTTGTTAGTTCCAAACGGCGCAATCTAGGAAGTCGGTGCAAATAAAGTATTTGACATCTCGACTGTCTTCGAAATACGCCGTTTTTTTTATAAAGACGACTATGGTTAGGGTTAGGGTTTGGATGGGGCTGCTAGGGCTAGGGTTTCCATTAGGAGAGGGAGAGGGAGGAGGGGGGGCGGGAGGGTGTTAGAGGGGGGGAAGGTGCTGGAGAGGGGCGGGAGGGGGGAAGGGTGTTGGTCGGGGAGGGCTGCTCCGGGGGGGGGGGGTCGGCGGAGGGGGGGTCGGGGGGGGGGGACTGCTCCGGGGGGGGGGGGGGGGCGCTGCTCCGCGGGAGGGGGTCGAGGGGGGGGCGCTGCTCCGGGGGGGGTCGGGGGGGGGGGGTCGGGGGGAGTGTCGGGGGGGTGTGGGGGGGGGGGGGGGGGGCTGCTGCTCCGGGGGGGTGGGGGGTCGGCTAAATTTTTTTTTTTTTGTGGAGAGAGAGAGTTATGGCTCTGATACCATATAGAAAATAATGGTTGGATGATTTTATTGATGGACTACTTCACTACTTATAGGAGTCTAGCTCCTCTACATATAACATATTCCGATGTGGGACTAAAGTCCCTTATTGATTCTCAACAACTTGCATGTATCTTCTTATACTCTAGTCCTAAGTTCGCAATCAATTTTTGTGCTTCGTAAAAGGACTTCGGCAGTGTCACATCCTTAGGTAATGCATCTTTAATAATTCAAGCAACATTGTAAAGGATTTGTCGCTCCATCCACTAAGGCACTTGAGATGCAACAATCGAATAAGAAATGAGAGTGTTGAATACTTCTTGCAGCCTCGATATAACTCTCGCTTAGCTTCTTTTATCAAATGAAATAATCTTCATCAGGACCTTCCATATGTGGATGCTACTCAACGTCGCCCACAAAGTTTATTTGGGCAGTCAGAGGAATTCCAAAGGCATCATGTATCATCTCTCGTATTTCATCACCAACAACAGAATCACAAGAAGGATTTGAAGACGAGGGAGACTCTCCGTGAAAAGTCCAACACGTGTAGCTCTCTAAAAAAAGATTTAGCATTATATATGTTCGACTACATCATCTTTCTTCACATATATTATATTGCGACATTTCTTACACGGGCATAATATTCTTTCGGCATTCAGTCTATTAGCAGAAGCAAACTCCACGAAATCCTCTGATCCTTTCTCGTACAAAGGATGGCATTTTTTTGTATAATAATCCAGCTCTTGTCCATAAGTCCGTTCAACCTAATGGTATTGTCTCACAACTATAAAGAAAAAATCAAGAATTTTAGTGAAAAAAGAAACAAATATCCAATTTAAAATCAGTATACAAGTTATAAGAAATAAAGAAGACTATTGAACTTGATGTACAATAATTATTTATTGACAATAACAAGTTCCAAAAAGAAGCAATTTATCAAAAAATAAAAAGAAGAACATTTTATACACCAACGTTTTGAAGGAGCCTAAAAAGCACCAGGCTTGTATGTATTAAAACTGAATAACTTTTATATGTTACAAGTTTTCTTTTTCTTTACACATTTTACCTGAATTGAACCCAATAATTGCTAGCTACCCTTGCACTAAATACACACTAACAGAACATTAACTGTATACACACACCCACGTCTACTCCTCATTCTTTGGTCTGTCACAAGATATTACAACACACACTCGCACACTGTAGTTTACAAAACTGTAAAGAAAATTGTTGCTTCACATGTGTGCACACAAATATACTCACTAATGTTTTCAGGTTCACACATGTATGCTCACAGGACTGATGTGAATTGCACATTCCAAGTTCACTTATTCCAGCAGATTAGACATACCATACTCATTCCCTGAATTCTGCAAGTGCAGCTACCCTTTGTAATATGCAGTTCCCTATACAGCCATTTATGTGGCCTGCCTATCTATACACACAATTCTGCCAGTTTCGCTAGGCATCCTATGACTATTACTAATCCACTATACACTTGAACACAAGGTTGCACTATTGTAATTAGCAGCGTATATTTGCTGTAGCTACTTTGCTTGCAGTTTGTAAAACTGTAGTAGTCTTGACAAAATAGGCCTAGGCTCCAAAGCTATAATTACTTAGTTAAAAAATAGGGACTCTAAAAGCTTTGTTAAGGTTCAAACATTTACCAAATCCAATTATTCCCAAAATTTGAGATATCAACTTTGGCTTACCAAATTTTGATGCCATTCATGTCTCAGATACTACTAATACGATACCTCACTCGAGAATCTCAGGATCTTGGACGAGAATCAGTAAAATGCTTAAGGTTTTATTGCTTAACTACAAAAAAATAGTTTCCCAAACATAGAACTTGTTTGTAAAAGTAATTAAGACAAGGTGAGCAATAATTTATCATGTTTGTGAGGATCCTTTCATTAATAATGAAAGTAATATGTTATGAAATGAAATAAGGTCATTAACTAGATGGAGTGCTCAAGAGATTCACCGATAAAACCAAAACAAAAGAGAAAATGAGATTGAAATAAAATAATAGCAGAATCAAGGATAGAATGACCCATTTGATTTCCAGGACTGATATGTAGCAAGTTCTCTACCACATCACATATATTGAAACAATCTAGGATCAAGTAGTATGGGAAAAGCGTAGTAAGATTTTGGACGGGAGTAAACAAGCACCTTAAGAGAAAGATATAGTCAAAATAAGTTCACCATTAGGTACAGCCTACAATTAACTTGTGTTTTAGGTGGACTTATAGTCTTCTAGATAGATTATCATGGAAAACAACAATTACCATCAAACATTGATTACCACTCGTAACGTGAATAAATCGTTGATGGAAATCGTGAGATGATGTCCTAAATTATGGTAAGTGTCATTCTCTACCTGATTATAAAAAATCCTTTCCTTTGACTTTCAATATCAGGAGTAAACTGTTTAAAAGATTTGACATAGATGACAATACCAATGCAGTTTGATTCACTTGGGGGAGAGACTTTTAGACCTTAAGTACTCTTCTGCATATCAATCAAACTTCCCAATAATAATGGTTTCTTATACAGGCTAATTATTGTTTTGATGGAACGTATATATAGATACAAGCTTGACAAGTGGTATTGTTACCTCTTTATCATATAGAAAATTGCAGTCTAGGTTATAAATTTTGACTTAACAGCCTCAACTGAGTGACTATTCTGGGCTGTTGATGACAGATTATGCATTTAAGCTTGGGTGATGATGGAACTCTTATGTGACAACATCGATACAAATACTAAGCTTGCTCTTTTGTTCATGGAAGTATCCTGATATGTAATACTAATTTTTGATTTAGAATCAACCCAACTATAGCATTCAGACGTTTTTGCCAATTTTACTTTCTATTGCTCGATTTTGGCATCCCAATTTTATAAACTATTCTTTTGAAGATCGGAATGAATTTAAAAGAATTCTAACAATACAAATATTCAAACTACGCTTTTGTAATATAAGATAACTTTGAAGTTGTCACAATGTGTTTTAAAATTGACAAAAGTTGTTTTAAAAGAGGAATTGGTGAAGTTGGAGTTCGAAATCGAACAATGGAAAGTTTAAGGTGCCAAAAACGTCCGAGCTATATAGTTGGGATGCCATTATGGTATTTAGCCTAGGATTAGTTAGATTATTGGATGCCAACAACTCTAGTGCCAAACCATAGTACTTCTAGACATTTTGTGAGGAAATAAACTTTGGTAAGGTTATGAAGGAATTACCAGGGAAAAAATGTCGACATTGTTGGATTGAAGCATGGCGTACTAACCTATGTAAGAGTATCAATACTCTATTTGAAGGTAGACAGGAAATGAGAATGAGAGGAATGCTTTTCGTTGTGATTTTTATTCATGCAAATGAGGCCTTTAAATAGGCAAACAAAACTTAAACATGTGGACAACGAAAGAAATGGAGAAGTTGTCTCCTGGCCACACACGTGGCCTATGAACTAGCAAAAACCCCTATGGACTAGTGACAGATCCTTAGGACTAGGTAAATAAACAACTAACGTCTAGATTAATAACTAATATTCTCCCCCTTAATCTAGATTAGATCAAGGTTGGTAACTCCCAGTTGCTGCTGCATCTCGGCAAACTTTACTTTGGCGAGAGCCTTCGTGAGAATATCGGCACGTTGCTTTCTACTGCAAACGTACTCCACCTTTATCTGCCCTTTTTCAACACACTCGCGTATGAAGTGAAAACGAGTATCAATGTGCTTGCTGCGTCCATGAAACACAGAGTTCTTCATTAACGTAATTGCAGACTTGTTGTCGACATAGAGCGTAACTGGCTTAGGTTCGCGACCAGTCACCTCACTAAGCAGATTTCTCAGCCACAAAGCTTGACACGCTGCACCCGTTGCCTCCATGAACTCAGCTTCACAGGAGGACAATGCGACAGTTTTTGCTTCTGAGACGTCCAAGTGATCAGGTTCTTGTTGAGGTAGAACGCCATTCCACTGGTGCTCCTCCTGTCATCGACATCTCCGGCTAAGTTGCTGTCAGTGAATCCATGCAGTTCATCTTCACCATGTCCTCTTTTATACATGAGTCCATACTCAAGTGTTTCCTTCACGTATTTGAGGATCTGTTTCACCGCCTGGTAATGTGTGGTTGTTGGCTTCTCCATGTACCTACTCACCATTCCAACAACATAAGAAGTATCCGGACGAGTGTGAGTTAAGTACCTGAGACAACCAATGATGCACCTATATTGTGTCGGATTGACTCGGGTTACTTCAAGGTCCTTGCTGAGTTACAGTTTAGCTTCCGTGGGATACTTGGTTGGATTGCAATCTCCCATTCCATACTGCTGCAATACTCTCTTCGTATATGTCGATTGCTTCAGTGTAATGCGATCACCCTGTTGGTTTACCTCTATACCAAGGTAGTAGGAGAGTAATCCAAGGTCACTCATCTCAAATTTCTGCATCATCTGCTGCTTGTAAGCCTTTACTGCTTTTGCTTTTGCGCCTGTGACGATTAAGTCATCAACGTACACTCCGACAATGAGTGCACCCTCTCTATTGTTTCTCGTGTAAACCGTATGCTCTTGAGTGCATCTGACGAATCCCAGCTCCTTTAAGCAGCTGTCCAGGCGTATGTTCCAGGCCCTCGGTGCTTGTCGCAAACCATAGAGAGCCTTGAACTGTCTATACACCTTGTGCCCCTGGTTCTTGACGATGAAGCCTTTGGGTTGAGCTACATATACCTCCTCTTTGAGGTCACCATTCAGGAATGTAGATTTGACGTCCAAGTGGTGAACCTCCCATCCATGTTGGACTGCGAGAGCGATAATCAAGCGAACTGTGTCAAGTCTGGCCACTGGAGCAAACACTTCATCAAAATCAACTCCATGCTGCTGGACGTACCACTTTGCCACAAGTCTAGCTTTGTGCTTGAGGATCTTGTCTTCACTGTCTCTCTTCACCTTGTATACCCATTTTAGACCGATGGGTTTGTGCCCAGATGGTAACTCAGTAAGCACCCAAGTCCCATTCTTCTCGATGGCTTCCAACTCCTTCTTCATAGCTTCCCGCCACTCATGCTCAAGTGCAGCATCTTGAAAGTTTGTCGGTTCTTCAGCCGACAAAAACAACATCTCTGGATCAAGAGGTGTCTCCTCAGTTTCAGCATATATGTCAGCAATTGGGCGGTATCTCCTTGGCTCGCTTGAGTCTGTCGTCGATGTGGGTAAGCCACTTGAAGTTGAGGCTGCAGCTTGTGGTGTAGTAGGCTCCCTTGACGCCATTGTCGCTCGTGTGTCATAGGTGTTGCCGTATCTCCCGTGCCCTCCGGCGTGTGTATAGCCTCGTTCACCGCTCTATGTGGAGTGATTATTGTCTTGACAACAGGATCTTCAACTGAGATATCTACCCAGCCTTGTGGTTTGGTACCGTCACCATCGTTCCAGTCCCATCTTCTTTCTTCCTCGAACACGACATCCCTGCTCACCTGGATCTTGCCGTGTTGAGGATTATAGAGGCAGTATGCTTTGCAGCCCTCTTCTACGCCAAAGTACACCAATGACGTGCTTCGGTCATCAAGTTTCTTGTGATGAGGACCTACAGTCTTCATGTGTGCGACGCATCCAAAGATCCTTAAGTGTTCCAGGTTCGGTTTCTTACCAGTCCAGGCTTCATACGGCGTGAGCGTACCGAGAGCTTTAGTTGGCAACCGGTTGAGCAGGTATATATCATGTCTGACCGCCTCTCCCTACATGCTTCCAGGAACATGCATGCTCTTGAGCAGGCTCCTTGTCGTTGCCATCACGGTACGATTCCGGCGCTCCACTATGCCATTATGTTGTGGCATATATGGTGCGGTAAGGTGCCATTGTATGCCTTCACCTTCACAGAAGCTTGTGAATTCCTTGGACAGGAACTCACCTCCTCGATCAGTTCTGAGTGTCTTCATCTTGCTGTCACACTCATTCTCTACAAGAGACTTGAATTTCATGAAAGCATCAAAGGCATCTCTTTTTTCTTTGAGCATATACACCCACATCATGCGACTGAAGTCATCAATAAGTAGAAAAAAATACTTGTTACCTGCAAGTGTAGCGGGTGTAATCGGGCCACAAATGTCGGCGTGCACAAGTTGCAGTGTCTTCTCAGCTCTGAAGCTTGCCTGCAGTGGAAACGGTAGTCATGCTTGTTTGGTGATGAGGCACCCATCACAGAGTTGATTGGGATGAGAAATCTTCGGCAGTCCGGTGGCCATTCCCTTCTCTGCCATCATCTTGAGCGCAAAGAAATTCACGTGCCCGAGCCTTGCATGTCACAACTAGGCTAGGTCTTTTACTTTGGCCATTAGACATATCGGCCTACAAGATTCAAGAGCTATCTTTTACAGGCGGTTAGGCGATCTCCTCACCTTCATCAGCAGGATGTCGTTCCTGTCGAACACCCTCAAGTAGGAGCCGACAGTCTCCACCTTGCTTCCATCTTTCGTTAATTGACCAAGGCTTAATATATTACTTCTTAAGCTTGGAATGAAGTATACCTCCGGCAGAAGTCGTTGTTCCCCATTCTTGTACTGGAGCAGGATTGATCCCTTGCCCTCAATCCGCACGGTTGAGCCGTCGCCAAACTTGACATGGCCGGTGATATTCTGATCAAGGTCCTTGAACTTTCCTCGGTGCCCCGTCATGTGGTTGCTAACGCCGTTGTCAAGGTACCAAACGTCGGTGTCGGCCTGCGCCTCTCCAACTCCGCACAAGTCTTGTTCTATCTTCTCTTCCTTGAACATGACGAGGTCAGGCGTCTCCTCCTGAGTCTCTCCCAGCAGCAATGCGGCCTCCTCGTCTTGCGCTCGTGCAAGGTTCGCCTCATCTATATGAATGCTTGTTGCGACACTCTGACACATAGTGCCCAAAGTTTTCACAATTGAAGCCCTTGATTTTTGATTTGTCGCGGTTGGAGCCTGAGCCGCGAGTCCCCTCACCCTCCTGGTGTTGCGCCATTTGGCCGCCACGGCCACCCCTGCCGCGCCCGCGACCACGACCAGGGGGCATGCCATGGCCCCGATCGTTGCTAAAGTGCCCCCTTCCTCTCGACAAAGAATCGGCATCGCCTTTCTTCGACCGCGCCTGCCACTCAGCGTGAGTAAGCAAGAGTTGTCCGTTGTTGCTCTCGCCTCGACCGCGTATGCGTTCTTCGTACGCTTTGAGGCGGCCGATCGCTTCCTCGACCGGCATGGTCTCCACATCCGCAAACTGCTCGATCACAGCAAAGACATGCAGGTACTTGTCTTGGACGGAGACGAGCAGCTTCTTGACGATGACGACATCCTCCATTTCATCTCCCAATCCACGAATCTTGTTTGCGAGGGACGTAAATTTTCCTACATACTCATCGATGGAGTCTGTCTCCTTCATATGAAGAGCCTCGAACTCACTCTTCAAGGTTTGAATCCTTGCCTTCTTCACCCGATCAGCGCCTAGGTACCTTGTCTTCAGGCTTTCCCAAGCTTCCTTAGCCGTTTTGTGCTTGGCCAGCTGGAGTAGGATTTCCTCGGGGACAGCTTGGAAAATGCACGCCAACGCCATCTTGTCCTTCTTCTTTTCTACGACCACCCCGGCCGCGGGTTCAATGGCGTCCCAAACGCTTTGAGCCTCCATGAAGACCTCTATCTTGATCGCCCAAGTGGAGTAATTGCAAGACGTCAGCATCTGGTAGTGCAGGGTTATGCTCCCCTCCTTTGTTGTTGGCGCCGACGAGTGCTCGATGATTGACATCTTGTCGAGTCGAAGATACTTTGGCATACAACCTGGAGCTTTGATACCAAATGTTGGTTTGAAGCTTGGCGTACTAACCTATGTAAGAGTATCAATACTCTGTTTGAAGGTAGACAGGAAATGAGAATGAGAGGAATGCTTTTCGTTGTGATTTTTATTCATGCAAATGAGGCCTTTAAATAGGCAAACAAAACTTAAACATGTGGACAGCAAAAGAAATGGAGAAGTTGTCTCCTGGCCACACACGTGGCCTATGAACTAGCAAAAACCCCTACGGACTAGTGACAGATCCTTAGGACTAGGTAAAGAAACAACTAACATCTAGATTAATAACTAATAGACATTACAGTTACATATATCTCCTTTTCCACCCGAAACCTTGTGATAAGGGTGCTTAGAATAGCAGTCAATTTGCGACTTGGCAAGCTGCTAATTGAACAGTTTCAGGTTTTCAGCATTTGAATGCAAATTCTATATTATGCACATTGAAGTTCAGATAATAGTAATATTGAACTGTGATCATAGGGGCACAAAATGTCACAATAGCCTTGTAAGAACTAATTATAAGCTTGATTTCTGAGAAGAATTGTAAAAGTCCATTAATTTTATGTCTTACTCTTACAGTATTATGTTGATACCCTTTCACATAAAAAATGCCAACTTTAAGATCTATCCACACAGCTTAAAAGTTTCTAAATTGTTTCAACTTGCAATTTAGAACAAAGTTTAGAATGGCATGTATTACAAACGTGAAATAAACTTTGCTTATACATCAAACAATATGCATCATCTTGGTAACTTTTTTGGTTTATCATGATATGCAAGTATATACTGTTTGTCAACTAAAACACAGCTGGTGATTTACATAACTAAAAAGATAATCTTTACCTTGTTCTGCGGCAAGCAAACAATTCAATTACTAGACAAAACAAAAAGAAAAAATTACACCAAAATATTAATTATCAGCTGGAATAATTTTAAACAATACAAATCATAGAGAAAAAAAAACTGGTAGTATATTACTCTAAATAACTGAGAGCGATGTGGGCATTATGTAGAGCAATATAGGAAAGAAGTGTCCATAAAATAGTTATATTACTCTAAATAAGACAATCAACCTTCAATCTGGTAGTAAATTGACTAAACATTCCACTAAAGGCTAATGTCACCCTACCCTTTAATAAGACTACATTGTCAAAACAATGTATTACTGCTCTCCACATTTTATATATAGAGCTAGAGAAATGGAAATATCTTTCACATTTTTTTAATAATAAACCTAGTAGAAGAATAGAGGAATATGCAAGTGTAAGGCCTTTTGATGGATAGTTAGGACAATTAATAGAAATTTAGGGCTAATAATATAGCCATTGGGGAACGATAAATAGGCTATAAATTTTAATAATAAAATAATTCAAATATATATTCAAATATATATATATATATATATATATATATATATATAATATATATATATATATATATATATATATATATATATATATATATATATATAATAAATCATGAATTCAGCGGCGGCAGAGGAAACCCTAAACCAAGCGTCTAGGGCGCGGGCATGGGATCCCGGCGCCTCCAATAACGGAGGACCATGGCAAGGAAGGCTAGCAACCCAGACGGATGATGGCTACTCGCAGGAAGAAAAAGGGGGATGGACCACCGTATATCGGCGACGACGACAACCCTATGGTCCCCCACCACGGGCAAAGGAACACATAGGAGGGACACGAAGTAGCGGGAGACAACCTTCCTATAGGGTGGCTGGAGAACGGACTCGACCAGAGCGTGTCCCTAACCAACAAAGCAGACCAGCGTTGGATGGGAAGAAGGAAGGAGTTATAGATAAAGGAAAACGACCTATGGTACAAAATCGAAGCATTGATACTAGTCGGGTAGCTTCGACACCGCAGGTCCAAGCAGGTAGCAGACCAGTAGGGGTGTCATGGGCAGACATCTGCAGAGTCAAAAGTGGATCGCCGGAGGTGGAGATGGAGTACGTCGAACCAACACAGGGAGATGGCGGTGGCAGACGGGCAGTATTCACTACGGAAGAAATTCAAGAAACGGTAGATTACTGGAAAAACACCCTGATTCTATATGTGATGGGTGATCGTCCGTTCTATGGCCAAATTCGTGCTTATGCTGCTCGAGTATGGCGACCGAAGGGTGCTATGGAGTTCTATGCTCGTGAAGATGGGTTCTTCCTAGTTAAATTTGATCTTCAAGAAGATATTGAACGTGTGCTACAAGACGGGCCGTGGACGTTCGATGGACGTCTTATAATCGTAAAAGCTTGGCAAGCTAATAGCAGATGTGAACGGGACGCGTTCCATACGATACCAGTTTGGGTTAGACTACCCGGGCTTCCTATCCAGTACTGGAACAAAACCATGATCATGAAACTTACAAGCCTAATAGGGAGACCACTCAAAGCAGACGAGGCTACTCAATCCATATCGAGGCTTCAATATGCGCGTGTTCTGGTTGAAATTGAAGCGGGAACCACGCTTCCCCGAGAGATTTCTTACGAGATACCTACTGGTGAGGTATTTAGTCAAGGAGTGGAATATGAATGGGTTCCCCCTGGCTGCCAAAAGTGTCAAGTCTTTGGCCATATGGCACAAAATTGTAACATGACAGAAGAGATTACACGAGAAACACAGAACCAACGAGAGGATAGCTGCAATGATCACTGTGAAATGCAGGAGAACTCCTCGCCACAAGACATGGAGGAGGTACACGTGACAGTAGGAGTGGACGGTTGTACGGGGCTCGACCTAGCTGTTGTGCTTCCTAGCCATGAAAAGCCCATGGGACAGCCTCCTTCGCAGGTTGTTCACAGAGAAAAAGATGTGGATATCTCCAAAGAAGTAGCGATGGAGGAGGCAAGCCAAGGAAACAGATCACAGGAAAGCAATATTCAGGAAGGGGACAACAGAAGTCTCATTATATTTCAGGCGTCGAGTTCAAGTGCTACGAAGAGACGAGCGGACTTAGTTAGCAATCTCAATCAAAAAGGGGCAGTCTATAACTCTAATAAGAAGAGGCAAGCAAGACAGGTAGTGGAAAAAACCAGAACATCGACAAGTGAACCAACGCCAAATGCACAGGAGAACCGCTCTACGGCAGAACAAGAGTCACGCGGAAGGGAAGGACAAAGCATTATGACGGTCGATAATCCAGCATGGAGGGAATTCATCCTCGACAGGAAGAATAAGCAAACAGAAGGACGAGACAACGACCATCAAGGTGGAGTCATGCAGTCATCCCCCCGAGATGACACTGTAGGAGATATCCAGGGATCCCAACCCCGATATTAAATGTCTATACTAGCCTGGAACATCAGGGGTGTTTGTTCGATTGGAAGATGGAGAGAGGTGCGAAACATAGTGAGGCAAGAGCGGTGTACTATTTGTGCGCTGCTTGAGACCAAGATCAAGTCTACTACCTTGCTTGATCGAAGGACTCCATGCCATTGGAAACAGGTAAACAATCTGGATTTGTGCCCTATGGCACGTATCTGGATAATGTGGGATGCGAATCAGTGGACAGGGGAGGTTGTCTACAAATCTGAACAGTTGATTGCCATTTCCTTTACCCATCACGGAGGCCTCCAACTGATCATGGGGGCCATATATGGCCATAACGATAGGAGGCAAAGAGATGAACTTTGGCAAGATATTGCCCATGTCAACAATATAGCTGAGCGCCTGCTCAAGCTCCCTCTGGTACTGATGGGTGATTTTAACTCCATCCTGTATCAACACGAAAAGATTGGAGGACGGCGTGTCCCAGAGATGATTCTTCAAGACTTCCAAGACTGTTTACTTCGAACTGGCCTACGTCAACTCTCTCGTGGAGGACATCTCTGGACCTGGAATAACAAATCTACTAGGAGCCGCGTCTGTTGTCAGTTGGACAGAGCCATAGGTAACAATAGCTGGTTCACGAAATTCCCCAACTCTCCTGTTGTGGGTTTATCAGCAGGGACGAGCGACCATTGCCCCTTACGTATCCAGTTAGCAACTATGGAAAAGAAGAAGGCTTCTCCATTTCGATACAATAATGGGTGGCACCTGTTAGATGGTTATAAGGAGGCGGTAGGCACTGGACTTCGGCAGAGGTCTACTGGCTCGGCCTAATTTCGAGTAGCATGCACTCTTAAATCGATCAAGACTCAACTGAAGTCCTGGGTCAGATCGCGGCCAAGTGGAGAGCTAGAACAAAAGTCCAGAGCACTAATGCGGATTCAAGAAAGGCTTCAAGTAGAACCAACCAATGAAGACTTAGCTACGGCGGAGCGTGAAATAGCAATCGAAGTAGGCAAACTCAGGCTTGCAGAGGAGGTAGCTTCAGCACAGCGTGCTAAATGCGCGTGGCTCCAACAAGGTGATAAATGTTCCCGCTTCTTCTACGACGTGATACGGACACGACAACACAGAAATAGGATCCAGCAACTCATTGACCAACAAGGAAATGCGATCTCCACCGCATCCTGTATTAAGGAAACGGCAGTCAGGTATTTTTCCAATCTTTACAATCAGCATACATACAAATCCTTATTTCCTAACATAGTAAGTAAGAGGCTGGTTACGGAAGAAGGAAATGCCATCTTAATGGCTCCCATTAGGATGGATGAGATAGAAAACATTGTGAAGGCGGCTAATCCTGATAAAGCCCCAGGCCCCGACGGGTTTGGGAGTAAGTTCTATAAACTTCATTGGGCAGACATCAAAGGCCAAGTGTTCAACGCTATTCGAGAGTTCTTCGAGACAGGTAGATTGCTTAAAGAATACAATCACACGTTTCTTACTCTTATCCCAAAGAGGGAGGGGGCGATAGACCTGTCAGAGTATCGACCTATAGCCTGTTGCAATTACATCTATAAACTCATCACGGGGATTATGTGTCGCCGTATGGAGACTATTATGATGGAGCTAATATCCAAAAATCAAGCTGCGTTTGTGAAAGGAAGATCAATCTCTGAAAACTCACTTCTTGCCCACGAGTTTGTCAGAGAGTTTAACAGGCCAGGAGGAGCTAAGGCATGTCTCAAATTAGATCTTCGAAAAGCCTACGACACGGTGAATAGGGAATTCGTATGCGCCTCAATGCTAGCTATGGGTTTCTCGGAGATATGGGTTGCTCGTGTGCGGGAATGCATTACCAGTGCCACGTTCTCTGTTCTGATAGAAGGCAGGCCGCATGGCTTCTTTGCTAGCAATAGAGGATTGCGCCAAGGGGATCCATTATCCCCGTACCTCTTTGCTATAGTGATGGAACACTTCTCCTGCTTAATGGATGCCGCGGTCGCGTGGGGGCAAATTCAACCTCTGTACAAGAATATCACGCCTCACATTAGCCACCTAATATATGCAGACGATCTATTAGTCTTCTTGGTTCCGGATATTCTAGGATTGAAAACATTGAATGAGATCATGGTTCGGTTTGCCGACGACACAGGGCTTCATCTTAACCGCGATAAGAGCCGCGTTTACTTTAGCTCATCCAGTACCAACAAGGAGGAATGCGCTAGAGCGCTAGGAGTTGGACAAGCTGAGTTGCCTGTCAAATATTTAGGTATCCCATTGACGGTGAATTACGCTCGTAATGAAGACTGCTCCTCGTTGACGGAGTATGTACAAAAGCGACTGGAGGGATGGCAAGCGCAATGTTTATCTTTCGGAGGTAGGATCGAACTTGTCAGATCGGTGATCAATGCCGTAATGAAGTTCTGGTTGCAGGTTATTCTCCTCCCCACTTCTACAATAAAACTTGTTGAACAGATGTGCGCCAAATTCGTTTGGCGGGGAGGTGTACAAACCGTTGCTTGGAATACCATGTGCCGACCCATCGACGAGGGGGGAGTAGGACTCCAAGCTCTGAACACATTGCGTAAGGTTGCAGGAATTAAACTTATTTGGCGTCTACTTCAAGGAGACGGCTTGTGGGCAATATGGATGAATAGCAAATACTTGCGGGGAAAAAACATATGGGAGTATCGACAAAATAATAATGAGTCGGTAACTTTCAAATATATTCTGCGACACAGGATGGATATTAAAGCTCTTCTAGCTCGAGTCTTCGCAGATGGTAGAA
Source organism: Iris pallida (assembly GCA_029216955.1). Lineage (NCBI taxonomy): Eukaryota > Viridiplantae > Streptophyta > Magnoliopsida > Asparagales > Iridaceae > Iris > Iris pallida. Next base: position 1,791,828 of record JANAVB010011197.1, on the reverse strand, counting down.
ACACTGATCTGTGGCTAGACCCATGGATTGAACACCGATCCCTTCTTAATATAATTGGTGACCATATGGAAAGGGAGGCACATAGAGGCGACAGTGTTGGGAATATTATCAGAAATGGGTGCTGGCATGTGAGTGAGCACAGGTGGGCACGCACGGTGACGGATATTATATCAAGGCAGAGGATAGATACAAGTTTGAGCAAAGATGCCTGGGTATGGGCGGAGACATTGAGTGATCGATTCATTCCGGGGGCAGTTTATGACAAGATCCGAACTCATTACGAGAAAGTCGACTACGCGGATATCGTATGGAGAAAAGGCCTCCCTCGCAAGATGCAAATGTGCTTGTATAAAATTGTCCTTAGAAGGTTGCTAACGAGGGATAGAATACAAAGAATTGGTATCCAAACTGCTGATATCAGTTGTGTTCTATGCGACCAAGAACCCGAGACAATAGACCACTTGTATTTCCAGTGTCTGATGACTCGCAGGATTTGGCAGATACAAACAGCCAAGATGAATCTACAAGGCGCGGATGACATCAATTTCAATGATACTTTGCGTTTAATTCGAGCTAACAATTCGAGGGGACCACAATGGACGAAGGAGGCGACTGGGAGATTAGCATCGGCAGTTTGGCATATCTGGCGAGAGCGGAATAATCGTATCTTCCAAGATCAGCGTGCTACCATCACTGGTATCAGCCACAATATTGAGTATGATTTAGCGGCTATGTGAATACTAATGTAAATCAGAGTTAAGAAGGATTGCTCACTGTGAGTTTTGTAATAGACTATTTGCTTATTAATACATTTACCAGGTTCCAAAAAAAAAAAAATAATAAAAAATATATATATATATATATATATATATATCCGTTAAATGTGTAAATGATATTTAAAATAAAAATACTGTTCTCTTTATCGGAGAGCTTGACTACTAATTAAATAACATAAAAATGTATAAGTAGTAGGTAACAGAGAGACATATTGTATACTTCCTACTTGAGAAATAGCTAATTATGTTGTACTATCATATTGAAGTATTCAGGTTTCTCCCCTATATCTCACAAAAAAAATTGTATGGGATTGAAAATTTAGTGCATTCTCGGTCCGTAAACAAAGACATTAACAAAATGGTAATAGGCTGCAAAATGTAAAAGTCACAAAAGAGTTGGTTGATACCAATGAAAGGCAATTAACATATTGTTTCATGCAAATTCAAAAATATAGTTAGCTTGGTGTTGACATGGGGAGAAATAAAGTTGGTTATCACATCATTGAAAATAAATGATGGTTAGTCTAGAAATGATAAGTGCACACTGTAGATACTGTAATGTCAGGTTAAAAAAAAACACAGTTATTCGACCTATCATACGATAAACTGTATGCATCTTCTGTTAAAACTGCAAGTGATTGACCATAAATTGGAGTAATTGTAAATTATTGGTCATAGAATATGTAGGCTTCCTGATCATCAACCATAAAACATGTGCTGTAAAAAAATTCAAGCATTTGACATGGTATTACAAGCTAGAATCATTTTATTGGTACTTTTAAAATTTCACAGTATCTAACTGCATCATATATAAAGATGTACGTCAATTATTGACCATGATGCTTATATATATATATATATATATATATATATATATATTGAAAGTAGGTAATTGTTGCAAACGCTCCCACCGGGAATCGATCTTCTGACCACTCGGGCCGCATGCATCTCTCTTAACCACTAGGCTAGAGGTCATTTGCTATATATATATATATATATATATATATATATATATATATATATATATATATATATATATATATATATATATATATATATATGAGGTGGGATCGGATTCACCCCCTATTTTTTTCAAAAATTATTCTCTAAAAATTTCGTTCGTTCATTTGAAACCTAAGTTAGTTTCTTTAAATTTAAATGACCTATTTTTTTTTAAAGAAACTAACTTAGGTTTCAAATGAACACAATTTTTAGAGAATATTTTTAAAAGAAACTAAATTAGGTTTCAAATGAACGAAATTTTTAGAGAATAATTTTTAAAAAAAACTAAATTAGGCTTCAAAATTTAAATGACAGAAAGTATTTAAAATAGACTAAATTTTGTAGAAAATATCGAAAATTTAATAGATTTAAATTAGGTTTCAAATTTTTTTAGAGAATATAAAAAATTTAAATCACTGATTTTTTTAACATAAACTAAATTAGGCTTTGTTCTTGAGTTTATTTCGATGTTCTTTAAAAAAAAATATAGTTTCACTTAAATTTGTCAGGTCATTTAAATTTTGAAGCCAAATTTGTTTTATTTTTAAAAAAAATTGGTCATTTAATTTTTTGATGTTCCCTAAAAAAACATTGAAACCTAATTTAGAAAAAAAATCGGTCATTTAATTTTTGGATTTCTCACGAGCGAAGGTTTTTTTTTTTTTTTTACTTTCTCAATTTCTCTCTCATATATTAATGTAGCATACGGAATATTAGGAAGATTTGGTGTTTCTATTTTTGGATGTAGAGATTTGATCTAAGCCTTACTTTTAAATCTAATCCGACGGAGGAGATAGGGATGATAATAGGGGTGGAGAAAATAGGGGGTGAATCCGATCCCACCTCTATATATATATATATATATATATATATATATATATATATATATATATATATATATTTTAAAACTAGTAGGCTAGTTTCCGCTCCAAGTTCCAACATTAGAGCATCCACAGTGATAACACTCCAAACCATACTCCAAATCACTTCAAACCATACTCCAATAATTAATTTTGGAGTATTCCCTTCATGTTGGTACACAATGGTATAGTCTAAATAAACACTCCAAATTGACAAGTGGCAACACTCCATTTGTTTTCCTCTTTATTTTTCTTTCATAATTGACAAGTGGCAACACTCCAAAAAAAGAATGAAGGAAAAAAAATAAATATGGTGGGCCCGCAAGTAATATAGCTCAACTAGTGTAGCTTTCTACCATTTTTGGCTAAAGACCAAATATAGCACTTAGAAATTAATCCCACTGTGGATGCTCATAGGTTCAACTAATGTGTAAGCTGATATCTTGCTATCATTTACAAATTAAAAAAAAAAACATTACCAAGGATAGTACATAAAATAAACAGCTTTATTTTACTCTATCAAAAAGTTATGATGATGGAAAAGGAGCTACTCATTAATCACGCAGCCCCCCTTTTTTAAAAGGCGATTTTATTTAATTGTATTGAATAATTCTTACCAGCTCATGGCACAAGATAAAACAATTGCAAATCATGATGTCTACTAGCAGGCAACAGTACTATGGAACCGATATATGGTGGTCAGTCCCTTGTACTTAAGGGTTCAATTGCGAAATAACACATGATACAAAAATAACACTATTATTGCTTAATTGGACTAAATAATCACATATATATTTTCTTAGATTGTTGGAAAATTTTACCTTGATTTCTGTAAACAAAATAACAAAAGATTAGAGTTCACTACAACAAATAGGACATACAATAGCAGTTTATCTATAGCGTTCAAGCCTCCCTGCTATAGAATATCATCATCAATAGCGTTCCTTCCGCAGTGCTATTAAAATTGAATACAATAGCAGTTTATCTATAGCGTTCGAGCCTCCCTGCTATTATAATATAATCATCCATAGCGTTCATATTGAAGTGCTATTAAACGTTCATACAATAGCAGTTTATCTATAGCGTTGAAGCCTCCCTGCTATTAGAATGTCATTATCAATAGCATTCATTATGTAGTGCTGTTAACAGAAATAAATTTGTATGAGCCTAATTGCGATGACAATTATAGTTGGTCGTAAATAAGGATTTATTTATGAGAAACTCTAAACATTGTCAGAAATAAATTTGTATTTACGAGGGAAGTTAAATATTGTAAGTGAAAGTATATATTTTTTCCAAGGATCTGTTTATGTCATCAGAAGTAGTTGACTATTTTCTATACATAAGTAAACATTGTCAGAAATAATAATAAAATAAAAGTCCAAATTATTCTCCAAATAAATTAAAAATATTTATCCAAATAATCAAATAATTCACCAAACAAATTAAAAAATACTAGTAAATGCACGTGTGTTACACGTACAATAAAATTAAATATAAAAATTTATGATATTATTGAATGTAAAAATATAGAAATGTAGAAATTAGAATATTTTAAATGATATTATTTAGTTACTTTACATATAATTTAAAATTTAAAATATTTGAGGATTATATGTTAAGTAGTTTGGAGAATTTTAGGTTTTTTTTTAAAAATAAACTACGTGAATAAGATTTTATTGAATGGAGAAGAAGAAACCGGTTACAAATTCAAGAAAGAAAGACTCGAAAATGGGAACACAAGCTAAGTACATTTTTCAATCTAATTACATACCTTCATAGCTCATATTTATAGATTTTGATACATGGCTCCCTCATACATGTCCGTGGGTGTATAGCCCGTTGGGTATACCGGAGGGTCCTGTGGGGATGTGCATGGTTCGGACCCCCCTCCCCCCGCCCGACATTTCTCGCCGACCCGAAGAAAAGGAAACTTCAAAAAAAAAAAAAAAATCAGCTGGAGACGAGTTGTGGCATATTCGTCTGAGACGGCAAGTCGATGATTTGGCATACTTGTATGAGCTTGCAAGTCGGTAAATGATGAGGTAATGAACTGAGCACCTATCAACATATGACATAAACGACTTAATTTGGAGCCCGTTCTAAGACACATAATAATAGTAGAGATTTTCCATTTTTTCTTCAGAAATCAAATAATTCACAAATAAATCATAAAAAGTTTGTGGAATAATTAAATGATTCACCAATAAATTAAAAATATTTCTTCAAATAATCAAATAATTGAACATATTTCTCCAAATAAGTCAAAAAGGTTTATCCAAATAATCAAATAATCCAGGAAATAAATTAAAACTATTTTCCAATTAAATTAAAAGAAAATTCTAAATAATTAAATAATTCACCAAATCAAAAAGTTTTCTCCAAATAATTAAATAATTCACCAAATAAATAAAAATGATTTATAATGAATCTATGTTAACAAATTATCACCTTAACATTTTTTTTCAAAATTAGGTGAAGAATAATTTTGGTTGAATATATTTCCTTTTTTCAATAAAATTTAGAGCCCGCTCTAAGATGTATATAATAGTAGAGATTTTCCAAAAATATTTTTCAAAAATCAAATATATGATAACAAATCCTCCCGCACCTATCAACATATGACACAAAAGACTTAATTTGGAGCCCGTTCTAAGCCGCATTATAATACACTACAAAAAATGAGTACTTTTGGGATGACACAATTAGATACACTATTTTAAAGTGTCCTTAAAAATTAATAATTGGGACGGATATTTATTTTGTAACAAAAAAATATTATTATTTTTGAAAAATTTGTAAATGGATCATAATAATTTATATTATTTAGGACTAGAGAATTTTTTCGTCCCACTCCCAACAAGTCCTGGAGGGAAACGAAAAGTAAATTTTGGATTTCTTAAAATCATGGACCAAAAATATTGTTCCCCTCCTATCTTTTGGTTTCCCTCCAGGTTTTTGATAACCTAATTTCTCTTCGTCACTCGTTCTCATTGCATTCCATCCCAAGCCACAGACCGATTAGAAAACCCCTCTTCTGAGAAATAAATCTCCTTATTAGAGAAACCTTCTCCTGAAAAATCCTCTCCTCCCCCCCTCTCTCTCTCTCTCGATCTCGAACCCTGGCCCCAAATTTCCTTCTTCTCCATCCAAAATTAGGGTAGGGTTTTGCCATCTTTGTATTAGAGAATGGCATCCTTCGCCGCCGCCAGATCGGCTCTCTAGTCATCCTCCGTCCGAAGCACCACTGCAAAACTCGCCACCGCCACCCGCCACCAAGCCGAAACCCTCTGCCTCAGCTTTCAGGCTCCCCATCGCTGCTCTTCGAATCCTCCGGTACGTACTCAAATTAGGCTAGGGTTAGGGTTTGTTCTCAAGTTTGTCTACTTATTTGTTCGACTTGGTTTAAATTTGGACTTGGACATCGCCGATGGAGTTGAGCCACTTCTGCCGATGCACAGCGTCGTCGCATCCGTGCTTATGACCTCCATGCTCTCCTTCACTCGAGGTGGATACGGCTGTCTCTCCGATGGAGGTTTTTTTATGCTCTCTCTCTTTCATTTCTTTTGCTATCATTTTCTTTGCTTATTATGTTCCGGAAAGAACAAAATTTTGAGGGGATTAGGGATTTTAGGTTGTTTCTGTTTGCATTGTCTTATTTTTGTGAAATAACTGCATTCTTAAGTATTCAGATGAACTTTGAAGAATGGACACTCACAGCGATGTTGCAGTATCCATGTTAGGTAGCACTGTGTTGGACACATAACAGACATAGCACGAAAACTTCGACATTGGATATGTCAAAATCGACAACTCGTTGCCAGTGTTCAGATTGTGCCGTATTTGAGTTATGCAACATAAGGGAGAGACTTTTAAAGGACCTCAAGGCCATGAGAAAAAAATTGTTGCATCATTATTACAGAAGTAATATATGACCTCCTTAAGCCATTAACTTGTATGTGAACTTTAACGTTAGAGCTAAGTTGCATTCACAAATGTGTAGTTTATCATCACATGTAGTTAAGATTTCTTTCCTAATGTCTTAGGATGTTTCTTATTAAAAACCATGATACTATTCTTTTTGTTTATGATACCTTGTCGACACTGAGAAGTTAAAAATAAATTAAATATCATTGTAGATAGAAGATCTGAGTTATGAAATTTGTGATTTCCATTGGAAATGGAGATTTGTCATCTCTCCTACGGTCCTGCCCATACACTTCAGTTTTTGTAGAAAGTCGCTTCTGATGCATTTTTGAGTATGTCAAATGAATGCTTCCATCTGATTCTATAACTTAATAGGGCAATCTTCTTAAGAAAATGAGTTGATGGATCTCTAATAATGTAAAGTACCAATTTTGATTTCATGTTATCACTTAATACTTTTACTGTAGGAACTTAAATGGAGGGAAGAAGCTGCACAACGAGGTAAGTTCAATTGTTTTTTCCCATTTAGCAAATAGTCTAATTAGCAATATGGTACGTACTTTCCTTAATATTCTGAGAAGTAAGTTCAATTTTTTTTCCCATTTAGCAAATAGTCTAATTAGCAATATGGTACGTACTTTCCTTAATATTCTGATAAATCCATTCTCATTTCAAGTATCTTATACCTTGACCACCCTCCAAACTATCTGATGATTATTGGGTCATTTTTGCAGCTGGAATCATAATAGAGGAGAAAAATTGGCCATCATTTTCCCCCATAATCTATCATGATATTGCTGGTGAAATTCCAATCCACCTGCAAAGGTTGTTGTATTTTGCCTTTGCCTCTTTGTTAGGTATGCTCAAAACAAGTAGAACTCTCCATCTTCATGTTTTAAGTATTTGCAAATTTTCATCTTGAACAGAAGAGTAACTATAATAAATAAAGAACATTGAGTTAAGCATTCTATTTCGACAGTTTTTCCTTTAATTAACTAGAAGTTCTTTCTTGAAATAATTTTGCTTATATTTGTGAACTTGTGATAGTTATCTCTATGATATTTGGGATTAGTTATTTGCCATATGAATTTCTCCAGACGCAGATAGTTAACTACTAAATCTTATAATTGTAGTCACTCTTTTTGTTGTATAACTTAATGGTACAACTGCTGGACTAAAAGTAATTTATGTCGGGTTTTTTTTTTTGTAAAATCTGGTTGCATCTTCTAAATTGTAATAATGTGTTGGTTAGTTTTCCTAGTACAGGTAATTTTGTATGAGGTAATGTATTGTTTCTGCATATATTTGGTTTCTGAGATCAAACTGGAGTTTTGAAATAGAAGTTATGAGTCTGTCACCTTTTCAATTGATGTATCGTCACAGAAGTCCTTCAAAACTTCTTTCCCCATATTATTATGAAGCAATGTGTTCTCCAGGGAAAAAAATTGGATTTGCTTTGTTGACTGCTTTTTTATATAAGATATTCAAGTTTATCTTTCCTGGTGTCTATGCCAAGACTTAGTTGTGTGCTGAAATAAGGATGCACTTCTAGTTCAAGGGAACAAAATTTTATGCACAAATAGTACATGACTATGTATGTATATACAATCTAGCTATAAAATATATAATGCATGATAATAGCAACTTGAAATAAACACAACTAGTGACCCAATGGTTCTTGAGCCATTGTTCGTAATTTTATACATTCCAATCCGGGGTTAACACAACTAGTGACCCAATTGTCCTAATTTTCTTTCTACAATTTTATTTGTTTGTTATAACATTCCATAGTTTTATATAACGAACAAAAAACAATATTGTTACTTTCTTTTATCTAGGTTCTCTTGTTAATGTATCATTCATCGGAGGACATAAAAAAAGGAGATTTTTTTTGTTATGGCATGGAGATAAATGAGAAAAGGATCAGAGCCATTCGCTATTGGAGAATTGTGGAGTTTTTCCCCCTACGCATTGGTCAAGACTCTTCTATGCGTTCACCAGCATTTGCGGTACCGGAGGTTCAATATTCTTTCTCTCTCTTTCTCTCAGAATTCGATATACATGCGAAAATCGATCTAGGCAAATAATGAAAACCATCCATCAAAAAATATCGACGAATAGACATCCAACAAAAGCAACAGTAAAAAATATTCAATGAAAACGAATAGTGAAAAAGTTTGAGAAACATGGTCTCAATTCACTGTCTCGATCAATCGATATCGACATGATCCTCCTACAATCATCTGATTCCAAATGGCTATTCAAGTCGCAACCCCACACAATGCCTCTGCTAGAAGAGGGACACTACACCATTTTCCATCTTATTTAGTTTTGTGGTTTATTTACATGTTTTGTTTCGTGAGTGTACTCTCATTTTATTTTGGAATGCTGCATTTTGGTTGATTAAGTATGACAAAGCCCCATTGATGTACATTCTATTACTGATGAGTTTGGTGTGGGTGTCAATCTGTGTGATAAATTTCTAGCCAAATTAAAAGTGCAGAGGTTGCCATTAGATTGCATGTCACGGTATTTGTATCATATTCACCCTTGGGGACCAGAAATTGAAGGAAAGTTTATATTGAGTGTGATGTTTAACCTTTAGAATTGAACCTTAAGGAGGAAGAAAGTACTCCTGTAGAGGACTCTGTGCTTAAGATATTTTCAAGTATTTGTTGCCGTCTCGAAGGATCCATTTCTGTTTATTATGACGCGTTATCAGTTTGGGTTTTCCTAGTTGAGGTCGATTTGTCCTGGTCGGAACTAATTTTGGTTGCCCCTTGGTTGGTCGCCCATGACACTGACATCTCGCGGGTCACACTGAGCCGCATGATTTGGAATAAAATGATACCATATTCAGTTTTGATGTATGATATCACTTTTCTTAGTCAACTACAGATGTTCCCACTTCCAAGTTGATATATGGGTATAATGTCAATTTCTTTATTTGCCACATTTACTTCACTAGTGTCTTTATCTTGTGTCTGAATCTAATCTGGAAAAAAAGTTTGAAAATATGTGACCAATACAATGTTAAAGTTTGGTCGAGGTTTTTTATTTCAAGTTTTTTTGGTAGCTAACTCATAAATTCAACTGCTTATTTATTAACAAGGAACACTAATGTTTTTCCCCTATATTTGTGTAGGTTGGATGAAGGAAGAGGATGCTTTCTGAGGGGTTTTGGTTGTGGATAGGCTCGAAGGGAGCTAAATGTTAGATAGTCAACATTTTGGGATATATGTAGCTGATACACTATTAATGTTTAATATTTGGACATATGTTTGGTACTACTTCATTGTTCTGTTGGAGAAATTAAGGATTTTGAATGTTTGGTACTACTTTGTTGTTCTACATGGAGAAATTAAGGATTTTGAATGTTTGGTACTACTTCGTTGTTCTACATATGTTTGGTACTACTTGATTCTGTGATTGATTCGCATTTAAACATTTGAATATCTGCATTTTGTGTAACTGTGGGCTGCATTCTGCAAATTTTCGAATACAGAATTTTCACTCTGCAATAGCATTCTGACATGCTATTGTTGCAAATATAATAGCAGGAAAGAAATATAGATATATAGCATATATATAACGAAACGCTATTATTACTCAACAGCGTTCAGGAACGCCATAACATATTTATAGCGTAAACAAATGTTATTAATAAGCTATAGCGTTCTAAAATGCTATAAAACCTATACAGCGTTTTCCAGTGCTATAAAATGTCTATAGCGTTCATGAACGCTACAACTGATGAATAGCGTTCATGTATGCTATTAAAGCTCTATAGCGTTCTCAAATGCTATAACCAATTTACAGCGTTTCGAAACGCTATACATGCTCTATAGCGGCCCTAAACGCTATAAATCATCAACAGCGTTTTGGAACGCTATACTTTTATAGCGTTCTTGTACATGTGGTTATTATAGCGGGGGCATTTATAGCGGACGCAATATGCTATAATAGACATTCTACAGCGTTCCGAGCACGCTATTATATCCCATATCTGTTGTAGTGGTTATTGGTCTACGGGGAAGTCATGCACGAAGTATTCCCTAAGAGAATATTCGATGTCTATGTACAAACTTCCTCTCGAATCCTCCTAGTGGTAAAACCTCCTTGCTACTGGCTTACCATTGTTGCACACAACTCCAGGAGAATGATCCTGACTTAGCTCTTGCATAGAGTAGAAGAGATTGGAATAGAAATGAAAGGAGGTAAAAGGATAAAAAAAATGAGAAGTTTGTTATCATTTTTCTATCTCTACTTCAACAATACTACTTCAAGAAGAATATATAGGCAACCCTCAACCATAGGTTTAATAGGTTTTAATGTGGTGTTAATAGGAATTATTGGATGATTTTTAAAAAAAGACTAATAGGAGATATCAATGATGAAAACGGTCATGTTTAAACCTAGCTTTGAAGAGCCATAAAACAAATTAATGTTTGTAAAATGAATGTCCAATGAATGAAAATTTAGGGTTTTAAATGTCATCAAATAGGAGTAGTAAAGGGCTTGGTTTTTTCCAAACAAATATACAACAGATAGATGGTAATCTTGTTGTGTACTTTCATAAATATAGCTTAGGTTTTCTTTCTTAACAAGGATGATTCCAAACAGGACAAAAACATAAGAGAAATACTTGAATACAGTAGGTGGGAAAGATCTGTCGGCATCAATGTTCAGGAAATGGACCTTTGTCACTGACTAAAGCTTGTTATATCTTAATATGCTACTTAAATACCTTAAATTTCTTACTATTATCTATTGGCACTTTAATATTTGAAACCATTTTTATTAGCAAGTTGGTAATGGTATCGTAAAAAATTAACTTCATATCCTGAGCGATGAAGCTTTTTTTACAATTAGATATGCCAGTAAAGCACATATAGGGTTAGAGAGAGGGAGGGAGAGAGAGAGAGATATTTATTTTTATTTTTTTCTAAACGGCGTTTAACTGACATCTTAAAGGAAAATGTTTTATGTGCCTCCAAAAACTCCCTCCTCCATGTCCCTCTGCCATGTGGCCCTCTTCTATTGGCTCATGTCTTCCCCCAACTTCCCCTCCAATTTGTTTGGGTCAATAAGGTAGTGCCATGTGGCGAAGGGGACATGGAGGAGAAAGTTTTTGGAGGTACATATAACATTACTCTTTATAAAAATAATTTTAGTTTGTCCACTGACAAAATTATCCCAATTGTCATGTGTTGTTAAGTGAAATGGCATGTCAACTGAAGGACCAATTTGCCAAAACTTGAAAATTTTAGGATAGATCAAACTGAGCAATAAAAATAGTTTAGAGTATTAAAATGCCAAATGAAGATAGTTTTGGATATTTAAACATAAATTAGTTATCTCAATAATATTGACAAATGTAATCTTATTATTTTCGAACTTTCATAGAAAACCAATAAAGTCTTTCTGACAAAATCACGTACGTCCTTGCTTCGCAATTGTGAGTAGCAACATTGTGTATTATCACGTCCCAGTTCCAAAATACATAGGCTTAGAATACGCAACAGTTGTCAGCTACGCATCAAAAAGACTCTACCCCAACTGGAATACATATAGGCCGTCTAGAATCTGGTTAAGCTATATATAATACTCAATAAATACATCTATATCTCAATCAACAAGAATACAATATATAAGAATAGACAATCTGTACCATGGTGTGCACCTTATATTATACTTGTCCGAACAAACTTGGAAGAAATAATATGAGTCTACAAACACTAGGTTATCTAGCAGATACAAATAGCAAAATAAAGTATATACTATGGAAAACAAATACATGAACAAAAGGATAATCATCAAAAATCCATCATAACAACTTTGCCAAATCACTCATCTATCCTGGATGAAAAATAGGTCCTCAGAGGGACGTAATAATTTTTTTGGAAAAATCACTAGATACTGAAATATTCTAAGATATTCTGTCAAATCGGGAATAGTATGGAAAAAATGAAGATGCACAGACATCACTGGATGCTGAAATAAATATCCCCAATTCGTCCAAAATGGATGAGATACTTAGTAAAGTCTACCATGTCTTTGGAGTGGTGTTTGATTAGGTGTGGGAGCTGTATTTGTTGTGTTATCATCTTTATTGTTTAGTCGAGGATGAAAGACTTGAGGAAGAAGGGGGTTGAAAGAAATAAGGGTGACACAGCTATTCAGGAAGTCAAGTAGAAAGTTTGTCGACCATGGTGCTATGGGTTCGAATGAGAACATGGTATGTGACCATGCATGTTACCGTGCGGGGGAGTAGGGGTGAGCATCGGTTCGGTTCGGTTCAAACCGAACCGAATATGTGAAAACCGAAATAATCGTAAACCGTATTTCTCAAAACCGAAAATCGAACTGTTTTTATAAAAACCGAACAAAACCGAACCAAATTTTAGCAAAATGAGCATGGCCTTCAAGTTTTCGGTCGGTTCGGTTTTATGGGTACGGTTCGGTTTTTGGTCGATTCGGTTTCATGGGCCAATGTGCATGGCCTTCAAGTTTTTAGCAAAATGAGCCTATTTAAATAACAAATTTTAAAAAAATATATGACATTATTGTATTTATGAATTGTTATATTACATAGAGTGAAAAATATTACTATATATAGATTGATAGTAGATAGAGAGAGTGCTCAAAGAAGCACCGACATAGAATAGGAGAAGAGAGTGCACTCAGTTAGGGGTTAATAAACATTAGTATATGTATATTGTGGATAGTTTGATAAATTATTAAATCTAAATCGGTTTTCGGTTTGGTTCGATTTTTCGGATGAAGAACCGAAAACCGAACCGTTATTTCAAATTTTCAAAATTTTAAACCGTAAATCGAACCGATAACCGAAAACCGAACCGTTTGTCATATTTCGGTTCGGTTCGGTTCGGTTTTCGGTTTTCAACCGTTATATGCTCACCCCTAGGGGGAGTCAGGCTTGGGGAAGACTCAGGGAAGGACGAGAAAAAGTAGCTAATAACTACTGTTTAGAATAGGTTTATAGGATTTTTGGTATAGGCTTTAACAGGCTTTTGGGTTTAATAATTTAGGGATTTTAGCTTGGGCACTTTTACTTAGCAGTGGTATTTTGGGGTTTTAGGTGGAATGGCCTGGGTTATGGGTTTAAGGGGTTATTGGTAATAAACAATGTATTTGGTTAATGGATTTTAGGGAATTAGTTATTTACACACTTAATTACTAATATATATATATATATATATATATATATAATAAAATAGAAATTTATTGATGTAAAAATGTCGAAGCTTATACAAGTAAGTGCATCAAGCACATCAAGCTTGATGTCGAAGCTTATACAAGTAAGCGCATCAAGCGCGAGTTAAAAAACAGACAACAAAAAGGTCCGGAACAGAAATGCCGAAGCTTATACAAGTAAGCGCATCAAGCCCATCAAGCTTGATGCCGAAGCTTATACAAGTATGCATATCAAGCGCGAGCTAAAAAATAGACAACAAAAAGGTCCAGAACAGAAAATCGCTCGCAGGGACGAGCGCCATGCTAGAACAGAATTGACCGGACGAAATCCGTGGAATGCGAGCAACGCCTTCCGATCTTGAAGATTGGCTGTAAGGTTTCCCTAAGCAGCTTGTTGGGATTATATTGGCGACCTTCGTATCGGAATTTATTCTGATTCTTCCAAAGGACCCAGATGCCTGCGGCTACGACGATCTGACGCCCGTGGGAGGAGCCCCAACTGGAGAGGAGATCGTTGAATCCCCCGGCTTGAAGATCATGCCTGAATCGAAGGGAGAGGCTGTACCATAGCCTAGAGGCGAGGTCGCCAGAGAGAAGGACGTGCTAGGCAATTTCTGGCCGGTGTGAGATACAACAGTGGCATTTTGATTCCAGGCTGAAGTCGATGGAGGTTAAGGAGTCGTCGGTAGGAAGCTTCCTGCGGTGGGCTCTCCATAGCAGAATAGACCATTTAGTAGGGATGCAGGACTTCCAGAATGGGGCGTTTATTGGGGATGACACTCCAATGCCTCTAATCACTGTCTTAGCCGATGCTAACGAAAAGGCTCCGTCGGATGAGGGGATCCACTTCCAGACGTCTGGGTCATTACAGAGTTGGATGCCAGCGGCGGAAAGTCTGTCTTCGACTTCTGGGCCAAGCCAGTCTCTGACCCGGTCCCATCGCCAACCGGATTCGGAGTTCCAAAGATCGTGGATCAAGCAGTTCATTGGGGGTGTTTAGGGTTTGTTGGAGGACAAAGTTTCCGAGCCACCGTTCATGGCACAGCGATGACCAACCGTTGCCAGGCTGTAAGCAGATGTGAGGTTCAGCGAGGTGATGCCCATGAAGGATGTGGCGCCAGGATGCCGACGAGCTGTTGTTTGCAACTGCGGTCTTGGGATGGTGATATCGAAATTATCTGGCCTTCATGAACCTGGTCCAGAGAGATGTATCCGTGTGGATCTTCTACCACAATTTCATGGAGCAGGCATCGACGATGTTCGTCAGTTTACTGAAACCCAGCCCGCCCTTATTAGTGGGTGTGGCCATAGAATCCCAGCTGGCCCAGTGGTGCTTGTCCCCACCTTCAGAGTGGCTCCAGAAGAAGTCGGAGAAGAGGGATTCCAATGAGGATAATACTTTCTTAGGGGGGAACAGACGGCCAGGGTGTAGATGAGGATGGAGGATAGGACGTGCTTGATCAGGATCATCTTATCGCCCGGGGAGAGGGTCGCATTGTGCCAGCCCTCGATTTTTTCCTGATTTTGCTCACCAGGTCCATTAAGATGCCAGAGTTCACTTTCCCGTACACCCGAGGGCATCCTAAGTAAGAGAATGGTGGGTATGCGGTGGCGAAGGAGGTCATATTGGATAGGATTTCCGAGTGGATCCTATCAATTTTATGGTGGGTGTAGATGACGCTTTTGTTGGTGTTAACTCGCTTCCCCGAGCATCTGGTGTATTTCTCTAGAATCCGGTGTGTCACGACCCGTACCCGCTTTTCGGATACGAGACGTGTCCAAGCCAGCCTACGCCACAGAGTCGACGGTAGAACGCTGTCAAGCCCGCAAGAAATAAATGCTCAAAATATCACATTTGTTGTTCTTTCACATTTCTAAGTTTATTACAATATTTACAACATTTATAATTAAAGAAAATACAAGATTTTATAATTAATGAAATTGATACAACTGCTATCTATTCTAGGTTTCTGTCTGCAAGTACACCCGAATCTCCCAAGCTAAGTGAAGCCACAGCTAACCTAAAAAATAATGGTTTCTAGTCAGGAATGGAACAAGTACACAAACTGACGGCAATGCAAAAACATAATAGAATTAACAAGACATGAAAATAACATATGAGATATGAAAACTGGAAAGTACTGATGACATGGCACGGTGGAGAAGAAAAGGGAAATAAATAAAAGACAACTACCTATGTGGTGTGAAATATCCTTTTCGACATGTGAACGGCTAGGGGTAAATCCGGCATCCTGTACGTGTCGTGTGCAGCTGCTATTATTCAAGAATAGACTCATGAGATAGTTCTGGGTAGTTCACATGTCTACTAAGATATTTCCCCTCCCGACTACTCCGTGTGACGAGCGTGTCAACAAGCAGCAAGATATATGTATAGACATAAAATGAAAAGACTACTATGAATCGAAAGCAATCAGAAAGTACACTTGCATGAGGTCCTTAGCTGGAGAAACTGATAGTACAACCACATCAAATGACTCACTAAAGTCAACATATGCAAAAATCTCCAGATGCTGAAATAAATAGTACCAACGTTCTCATAATAGTCAAATTAGCTAGGATTGCTTATCCTTAAGTCCAATTCTGGACATAGGGGCAAAACAGTAATTTTAGGTCAAAACGGTGTCCGCCGTTGGACCCGCTTTGTACTGAAAAGCGTTCCAGAGTCAACGGTCTCTAAAGTCGTCAAACAATATGTTAACAGATCCAGTTTTTCGATACGAACCCAACCGTATGTCCAAAGTTGGATTTCGGCGGGCCGTGCACAAAATCGCCCGTTGAGTGGGATCGTGGGGCCTATAAAACGGTGTTCCGATTCAATTGTCTCAGAATTGGACCAAACTTGGCATAGAGGACCAGAAAAATGATACAATCCTGTTGGTGCAAGTTTTGTTTCGATCTGACGAACATGCACAAAGTAATTGAGAAATTTGCAAAGGGGTCAATACGGTGAATTTCGACGGATACGCATCAAATTCGTCATGCACACGCGACCAATTTGAATTCTGTCAAAGCCCACATGTCCACGAAGCCGTTATGCACCTTTCGATGCTTTCGATTCGCGACCACGTCGCCCGGATTGGCGGGATGCACGTCGTATCAGAAGATTTTCCTATTTTTTATATTTTTGAAAACAGATTTTTGTTGAACTTCATCCATGATTTAATTCATGCACACACATCGAAAAACATAACTACAAGTTGCGTTTTGATCTTGGTTATGTTAACTTTAATTTTGTTCAATTAGTTTCTGAAAACTATTAAAGCACAGATCGAAATCTGGCTTCCAAAACACGCACGATTGGGACAGTTTTCTTATTATTTATAAGCAGTTTTTTGATAAAGTTTGCGTAGATTTATCTAGCAAACCAGGGCTTCTAAATTCAAACTAATAGAAGGGGATCGAAGTTTGATAGTGTTAGGAGTGTACCAGCAAAATCGGTTCGGGAAATCGTCGAGCGATACGGGAGAAAATACAATATGAAATTCTCCGATCACTGCCACCGCTGCTGTCACTGTTCTCGGTTCTGCTTCGCGCGGTTTGCCCGGCCTGTGGCCGGCCGGTGGCAGCCAGAGGCGCGCGCGCGTGCGCACGTGGGGTGCGCCCAGGTGGGTGGTGGCGTGCAGCTTTGGCGGTGCAGGGACTAGGTTTCGCATCCTTTTTCTCGCGCTCTCCAAATACAATACGTACGGTTCTGTTAAATACAGGATGGGGGGGGGGAATAATCTGAGTCTTTGGAGTCGGCCTGGGCTGGCCTAATGGGCTCGAGTACAGGATTTGGGGGAGAGCCCATTGACTGGGCTGGGCTGGCCTTTGGAGAAAGGTTTAATTCTTTTTTTTTTCTATTTCTATTATTACATTTCATATATATATATATATATATATATATATATATATATATATATATATATATATATATATATATATATATATATATATATAAAATTATACAGGTACATTTATACATATATATATACACACATAATTATATTATATATACCCACTATATACGTATATTTATATTTACATAAACATACACATATATTTAATATATATTTATAAATTCCTACACATATACATGTTTAATATTTATTTATATACACGTACACATATTTATATACGCATACACACATACATACACATGTATATATATACACATATATATTTTCTATATTTCAATTTAGCATTACGAAATATTAACAAGTACATATACATACACGCACACATCTATTTATATACATTAATAAATTCTAAGTAAACCTCAATACAAAATAATAATAACGAAATTAAATAAACCAATATTGGGGTATATACCATTTTAAATCAATTAAAAAAATAAATAAAATATTTCAAAATTTTTAGGAAGGGGAGCTACAAATCTACCCACCTTAAAAATAATTTCGTCCTCGAAATTCTAACTCATAAACATGCCTAAAATTCAAAAAAAATAAAATAAAAGAATAAATCCACTATTACCACAATCTTCTCAAATTTTTTTTCTCCGAATTATTTATACCTCCTCCTAGTCATTTCGTAATTACGAATCCTCGAGGACTTCTACCCACCTTTGGTCACACTACTCCTCACAACTAAAATCTATAATCTTCTAACTAGTTGCTAACAATCCTACCAACAGATACCTACTGCATTTGACGTCTATAATCCTCTTATAGCTATCAAGTAACCCAAAATTTAACAAGCAGCAATTTACACAAGTAGCTAAGAAATATTGATAAATTCTAGTAAGTATGGCCATTCGTCGCTCTAGAATAGGAAGGACAGACAGAAAAGAAAAATAATTGAGAGCAGTTACAAAGTTTCAAGAGCGGTAGAGAGGATCCAATGATGCAGATAGAAAGAGAGTTTATGAACCATTGACTTATTTGCTAGATTGGGCTACTCTAGTTCAGTCACTTGCTACGTCGAAGAACCCTTGTTTCTTAGAGGGGCTTCCAATCCGTGCAATACAGAAGTTTTGTTCTTGAAATTTCAAACAAGGTTCTAAAGTAGAACGGAATTTGAGAAATCAAGATTGTGATCTATTCCGTGGCTATTTAAACACACGAGCAAGGAACATAATGTAACACAAGATCGTGTCGCGACTTCCAGGTAGATAGAATAAGGGTTACGAATGACCTCAGTTTCTAAGGGGTGGAGCCTACATACTGGATATAGGGACTTATTTCAAATAGTTCGATTTTATAGTCCAATTATGGTGGTATGCATGGATGGATTTTACTGGGTCTTACTGGGTTCCATATTTGGACATCAATCGTTGGTTGGATGAACTTTGGATTTCAATCTACATGACTGAACAAGATCCCAAGATAAAACTATGTCTATTAGGTTAGGATAACCTAGAATAGGATTCCTTCCAAGTGGTTGAGCTAGTTACTAGTGAGGTTGGTTAGCTAGGTCAATAAGCATGAAATGCGCCTTCAATGACTTTTGTGTTTAAGTAGCACTTAAGGCCTCAATTGAGTGGCACACTAGTGGCATGTGCGTAGCGGCCTTTGAGTAGATCACAACCATATATTGGGTCGAAGGAATTGGGTCGAGGTTGAGGCGCTAATGGAAGTCGGGAAGTATACCGGTATTATGGTAAAGGTTATAGCTAGTCCTCTTGACCTAAAAGTCGTACCATGAAAATAGAGTACAAGGGGACGGGTTTGAGTGGGACATGATACACCTAGATGAAGGGGGACTCGTCTAGATCTCGTATATGAAATTTGTTGGAGGGTAACCATTGGTCTTGTGCTCCGAATATTAATGACACGGCCGGGGACACAAAATGGTCTAAATGGAAAGTGGGAGCCCATGGGCACTAATCATCATCCTAATGGATGTTATTCTAATCACTCGGTAATCCTTGTATATCCTAAAATTTTTAGAAGGCTTACAGTCTACCCACCTTAGAAATAAGGTTAAAAGAATTTTAAAATCTGAATATTGTACCTCGACTCTTGCTAGTAAAGAATAAGGCACGACGTACGGGATACGGTAGATATAAGTCAAGTCAAGGATCGTTTCTTACTAAATGGAAAACGAGTGTGTAATATGACACATGGTTGATAAAATAGGATGATCTACCCATCCATAGTGTACAAGAGTTATCGACGGGATAACCAGCTCTAAGGCACATCGTATGAAAAGGTTCCTAACAATTGGGTTGTAAATTTCTATGCGTGTCAAACCTGCCAGACTATCATCACAAGGGTTCTAGTTGAAGCAAGCTTCAACAAATAGTTAGAGGCTCACAACATTTGGTCTCTTGAGGATAGGCAGTCTCCCAGGTTGGCATTTAATCAAAGGAAAGATCCTAATCATCCTCGGACTCCAAATGACTAGAAGATCATGATAGTAGGTTTGGTGTCAAAGAGAGGACGAGTAACTCAAGGCAATATTCCAGTCACAGGGCTGGCCGATGGCAGCTACACTTGCGTATACAACTATTATAGCCATGGAAAATACTCTGTATCTATCTATCAATTACGAGCTTTCGTCTTTCTAATCAGTGAAAGACAAAACAATAAAGAGTTCAAGAGAGATGTCACTGAATAAAATTACGTGATTCAAAGGCGAATGTATAATTCAAGAGGAATTGTCAAAGCAATCACGGATGAGATCCTAGGGACATCTACATCTCAATCCACGTAGGGTAATTAGATGAAGAGCGAACCAGTTGTATCATGGTTGATCAGACCGTAATACATTGATTATGATTGGACAATATGTTAGCGGGCGTCCCCAATAAACATATGTCTTGAATCAAGCTCGATAAAAGAGTAAGATTGCAAAAACTAGGCTGTAATAGCAGCATTGGTCAAGAGAGTCAAAATATAAGTATGCGAGATTTTTGAAAGGGGGAACAAGTAGTTTGAGTTTTGGAAAAATCAAAACATTACCTGGTGTTATTGCTTATACAGTCAATCCTACTATCTTCTATTCATAAGGCTTTAGTCGACTAATGGGTTATGGAACTTTAAATTCTGTATTCTAGGTAAACCTATTAATGTCAGTCAATTACCCTGTTAATAGATCACAAGAACCACATAACGCTAGGTTGGGAGACATGCTACTCAACTTACAGAACTTTTACTAGTTTTTGTCTTAGGTCTTATGGTACACACAGGGCATTTTTCTACCCTCTATAGTATCCTAAACTTGTAATCATGTCTAAAGTCACTTTGCTGAGAATTATGTCTCGCCCGTATACTCAGGCTGTGGTAAACTCTTGGTTCCGTGATTCAGGGGTGATATGCCATCAGGTACTCTACCTTATTGACACAAGGTCTAAAGAGGTCAATCGAAAGTATAGTCTTAGCAATGTTCCATAAACTATAATTCTTCGAAATGATTTCAATTCTATGGGTTGTGCCTCGCCAGTGCGCTGCTGGCTGCAATAAACCCACATTCTCCACTCTCAAATAATTGACGACAGTGCGCTGCTGTCTAACCATTATTAGTTAACTAACATTCTTTTAACTGTATCCGTAGAAATTCATGAGCTTCTAGAGATCCAAACAAGTTGACCAAAAATAGAGCGTAGGTATTTGTCCTATCAGTCACAACATTTAAAATAAAAGATTTAACATGGAGGTAATAACTAAATACGAAAGAAATACAAACATTCTAGTTTCTATTTCATATGAATTTCAATGGTTGAGAAAAATCTCGAATCAATCTACCTCGAGATTCGTATATGACAAATTAGAATTTGAAACAGGCAATTCTAACTTATAATATAAGAGTTATATCTAAATAAGAAAATTGAACAGTTTATCAAAATTAATGCCTTAATTCTAGGCAAGTCTAACATACCAAGCGAATAGTATATCCATATTGGATCACATTGTCATATCAAAAGTAATAGTGTACCTATAGGGATCTAGCAAGCTATCTAAATTGCATGTCCTATCTAATAACCTTAACTACCTAACGGTCAATTTGAACAAGGGACTCCTAGTCCTAGTTATTCTCCTAAATTATTTTAATCCTACTTGTGAATGAGCATTTTCTAGTCGCAGGCTCGCAATAGCACGACTAACGTACCATCACGAGTTCGTATATTTTGCAAAATCTGACCTGCATGGGCCACCACAAAAACTTGTCACGATCCGTACCCACTTTTCGGATACGAGACGTGTCCAAGCCAGCCTACGCCGTAGAGTCGGCGGTAGAACGCTGTCAAGCCCGCAAGAAATAAATGCTCAAAATATTACATTTGTTGCTCATTCACATTTCTAAGTTTATTACAATATCTACAACATTTATAATTAAAGAAAATACAAGATTTTATAATTAATAAAATTGATACAACTGCTATCTATTTCTAGGTTTCTGTCTGCAAGTACACCCGAATCTCCCAAGTTAAGTGAAGCCACAGCTAACCTAAAAAATGATGGTTTCCAGTCAGGAATGGAACAAGTACACAAACCGACGGCAATACAAAAACATAATAGAATTAACAAGACATGAAAATAACATATAAGATATGAAAACTGGAAAGTACTGATGACATGGCACGATGGAGAAGAAAAGGAAAATAAATAAAAGACAACTACCTATGTGGTGTGAAATATCCTTTCGACATGTGAACGGCTAGGGGAAAATCTGGCATCCTGTACGTGTCGTGTGCAGCTGCTATTATTCAAGAATAGACTCATGGGATAGTTCTGGGTAGTTCACATGTCTACTAAGATATTTCTCCTCCTGACTACTTCGTGTGATGAGCATGTCAACAAACAGCAAGATATATGTATAGACATGAAATGAAAAGACTACTATGAATCGAAAGCAATCAGAAAGTGCACTTGCCTGAGGTCCTTAGCTGGAGAGACCGATAGTACAACCACATCAGATGAGTCACTAAAGTAAACATATGCAAAAAGTCTCCAGATGCTAAAATAAATAGTACCAACGTTCTCAGAATAGTCAAATTAGCTAGGATTGCCCGTCCTTAAGTCCAATTCTGGACACAGGGACAAAACGGTAATTTCGGGTCAAAACGGTGTCCGCCGTTGGACCCGTATTGCACCGAAAAGCATGCCGGAGTCAACGGTCTCTAAAGTCATCAAACTATATGTCAACAGATCCAGTTTTTCGATACAAACCCAACCGTATGTCCAAAGTTGGATTTCGGTGGGCCGTGCACAAAGTTGCCCATTGAGTGGGACCATAGGGCCCGCAAAACGGCGTTCCGATTCAACTGTCTCAGAATTGGACAAAACTTGGCATACAGGACCAGAAAAATGATACGATCCTGTTGGCACAAGTTTCGTCTCGATCTGACAAACATGCACAAAGTAATTGAGAAATTTGCAAAGGGCCGATACGGTAAATTTCGACGGATACGCATCAAATTCGTCATGCACACGCGACCAATTTGAATTCCGTCAAAGCCCACACATCCACGAAGCCGTTACGCACCTTTCGATGCTTTCGGTTCGCGACCACGTCGCCCGGATTGGCGGGACGCACGTCGTATCGGAAGATTTTCCTATTTTTTATATTTTTGGAAACAGATTTTTATTGAACTTCATCCATGATTTACATCATGCACATGCATCAAAAAATATAACTACAAGTTGCATTTTGATCTTGGTTATGTTAACTTTAATTGTGTTCAATTAGTTTCTGAAAACTATTAAAGCACAGATCGAAATCCGGCTTCCAAAACACGCACGATTGGGACAGTTTTCTTATTATTTATAAGCAGTTTTTTGATGAAGTTTGCATCGATTTATCTATCAAACCAGGGCTTCTAAATTCAAACTAATAGAAGGGGATCGAAGTTGGATAGGTTAGGAGTTTACCAGCAAAATCGGTTCGAGAAATCGTCGAACGATGCGGGAGAAAACACGACATAAAATTCTCCGATCACTGCCACCGCTGCTGTCACTGTTCTCGGTTCTGCTTCGCGTGGTTTTCCCGGCCTAAGGCCGGCCGGCGGCTGCCAGAGGCGCGCGCGCGCACGCGCACGGGGTGCGCCCAGGTGGGTGGTGGCGCACAGCTTTGGCGGCGCAGGGACTAGGTTTTGCATCCTTTTTTCTATTTCTATTATTACATTTCATATATCTATATCTATATATATATATATATATATATATATAATTATACAGGTACATTTATACATATATATATATACACACATAATTATATTATATATACCCACTATATACGTATATTTATATTTACATAAACATACACATATATTTAATATATATTTATAAATTCCTACACATATACATGTTTAATATTTATTTATATACACGTACACATATTTATATACGCATACACACATACATACACATGTATATATATACACATATATATTTTCTATATTTCAATTTAGCATCACGAAATATTAACAAGTACATATACATACACGCACACATCTATTTATATACATTAATAAATTCTAAGTAAACCTCAATACAAAATAATAATAACGAAATTAAATAAACCAATATTGGGGTATATACCATTTTAAATCAATTAAAATAATAAATAAAATATTTCAAAATTTTTGGGAAGGGGAGCTACACGGTGGACCACCTCGATCGACCCGATGTCGCCGGAGGAAAAGATGAGGATGTCATCCGCGCATGCCAGGTGAGTGATCAAAGGGCAACCGGTGGTGGTATGGAAGTGGTTGAATCTAGGGATGTTGGCCATGTTGTTGAGGTTTCTGCTGAGCCCATCGACGGCTATGATGAAGATGGTGGATGATAGGCGGTCGCCCTGTCTTACACCCCTGCTGGATTTGAAGAAGCCCGCAGGTTGCCCGTTTATGACAGTGGAAAACCAGGAGTTGCTTATGGATCTGAATATGACGTCTATCAAAATTTCGGAGAATCTGAAGGCCCTGAAAACCCAAATCATGAACTGCCAGTCCAGGCGATCATAGGCTTTCTCCATGTCAAGCTTGATGGCGACGTTCCCCCCTAGCTTGGAATTTCATGCAGGTTATCATTTCCTGCGCTAGAAGGATGTTATCGGTAATATTTCGGCCCGGGTTAAAGCTGCTTTGCTCTTCGGAGATGATCATGGGAAGGAGAGCTGCTATGAGGGTGGCGATGATCTTCGCGATGATTTTATTGGTGAAGGTGCATAAGCTGATGGGTCGAAAGTCTTTGAAGGTCTCCGGCTTGTCTTTTTTGGGAATGAGGATGAGGTTTGTGCAGAAGATGGTGTTGGGGTAGCTCGTACCTTGGAAAAAGGTGACCGCGGCCTCGAGGAGGTCGTACTCAATGATGTTCCAGTAGGATCGAAAGAACATGCCGGAGAAGCCGTCGGGCCTGGGAGCGCTGTGCGCGTCGAGGGACCACACGGCAGCTTTAACTTCGTTCGTGGATGGAGGGGGGTCAGCAGTTGTTCGTTCTCTCAGGTGCTGATCAAGTTGGGGATCTTGGCCAAGAAGTCTTCGTCCTTAGCGATGAACTCTTTAGCGAAAAGTTTGGTGTAGAAATTGGTCGCTGCTGCATGGATGTTCCTCTGGTCTTTGAGAACTATACCGCTGTTATCGGTGATTTGGTGTAGGTTAAGCTGTTGCATTCGGCCTTTTATGCATGAGTGGAAGAAGCTAGAGTTTCTGCCCCCTTCGGCATCCCAGGTAAGTCTGGCTTTCTGTTTCCAGAATTCGGTTACGACCTTCAGCTTGGATTTGAGGAGGGCTCTGTTGAGGTTGAGCGTGGCATATTTTTCTGGAGAGTAGATCGAGACGCACTGGGCCTCAGCCCGAGTGACGTCGTCCTCTGCCGTCTTAATAGCTTGGAAAATGTTGCCAAAAGCGCTTATGCTCCAGGTCGAAAGTGCGCGTCTAGTCGCTTTTAGTTTGTCCGCTACTCGAACGAGGGGGTCGAGGCTGCTAGTGGATCCCCAGGTGGAGGCTACGACGTTGCGGAATTGAGGGTGGTGGCTCCAGAATTCCAGGAATCGGAAAGGTTTATTGATAAGGTTAGAATTGCTGCTAATCTCGATCAAGAGGGGGAGTGGTCAGATTCGGTGGAGTTGAGGTGTGAGAGATTCGAAATGAGACCCATGTATGACCAACGATTATCGACGAGTGCACGATCGAGACGGGAGTATTGTCTACGGGCGCCTTCCTGCATGTTGCACCAGGTGAATGCGTTCCCGGAGAAGGGAAGTAGGGACAAGTGTTTGTTGAAGATAAAGTAGTTGAAGTCATTCATGGCCTGCTGGAGGGGAGGGGCGGCCCTCGGACTTCTTGTCTCTGCTCGAGATCGCGTTAAAGTCGCCGATACAAAGCCACGAGAGGTTATTGAGGTGGAGGTGGGTGTCCGTCAGAGTGTTCCAGAGCATCTTGCGCTCGGGGATGTCACAGCTGCCGTGGACGGCAGAGAGGAGGGTTCGGGATTGGAGGGAGGGATGTTTAACCCAGCAGGAGAGAGCTTGTTTGCAATCGTGAACGGTGTCAAATTTGCATCCGGCGGCGAAGAGGATCCAGATGTCGTTGCATCCGGCGACTGCGGCCGGGAAGTCGAGATGCAGATGAATGGATTTGAGCTTTCTGTGAGGGATTTTGGGTTCGATGATGACTAAGATGTCGATTTGGTGGATCTTATTGGGGCGGAGTAATCTGGTCAACGTGGGTTTGTTGGCCAGCCCTCTAACGTTCCATGATAGGATGTTAAGCATTGGGATGTGTGCGAGGGGGGTGGTTGTTAAACTTCGTGGCCGAACTCGTGGTCATGGGCATGGGCTCTAAGTCTTGTTTTTTTTTGTGGGAGACTTTGTGGGGTCTCGAGATCGCATTGGAGGGACCGACCATCGCAACGGGTGATTTGTTTGTTGAGTTACCCTGTTCCTCTGGCTGGGTGGTTTCTGCATCATCGAGGTCTGCCATTGCGCAGAGGGGGTTGCTGGGATCAAAGAATTCAGCTTCCTGGGTTTACTACAGCCTGTCGACAAGAACGAGGCAGAGGCTGTCCGGGTCTGCCACGGAGGCTATGCCGATGATTAGAGGAGATTCTGCTATGCTGGTGAGGGCTGGGTGAAGAATCAGAGCAACCTGGGCTTGCTCTCCGCGGGCCGTAGAAGTGACTTCAGGCAGGTTCTCGCTCACTACGGGAGAGACCGCGCCAGAAGGGGGACTCTCCAGGTTGTCGACAGAGAAGGAAGATGTGAGGATGTCGAAATGGTTGTTAAGGAGGATGGTCGGAGACTCGAGGAAGGCGCTGGCATTATTAGACGGGGGGAGGGCGCAGGGGCTGGGGATGTCGTCGTTGTCTTCGAAGTGGGTATGTTTATTGGGTAGGGAGGATCAGATCGGAGGGGGTGGAGAGGGTCTCCTTCGGGGTGTGTGCCTTTCGAGTGGGTTTTTTCTTCAGCTCCGGATGTGCTCTGAAGCACAGCCTGGTAGGGTACCCCCGAATCTGATAATGTTTGCAGAAAATGATGCTGTTGTCGTACACCAGCTCCTGGGTGTGCGTCCGGTTCCCGAGCTCGATCTTGATATGGGTGGGGGATCTGTTTTCAGGTCGAGTTCTACACAAATTTTGGCGAAGTTCTCTTTGGTGAGGTTGCATGTTTCATCTGCAATAGCCACAAGCGACCCGAAAGAGCTGGCGATTCTATTCACAGCGTCGGAGACGAAGTACACTAGGGGGAGGTTGGGGAGTGTGATCCACGTCGAGATAATCAACGAGTCGACTTTGGGATTGATGCTGGGGGACCATTTGACGATTTTGGCGTTGTGAGCATCGATGGTGGTTGTGCCTTTGGCCTAGACTTTGGAGTAGTCAGGGTCGGAGGGGAGGTGGAGGTATATGTGCTTTGGGTCTAGCGAGGCGACTCTGTAAGCGTAGGAGAGACACCAACCTGCAATGACCTCTTGGGCTTTGGAGAGCTTTGGGCACCCCGAAGGGAATTTTAGCACGAGCGTTTTCACGAAGCCAGTCGCTAAGGAGGTTATCTCTTCAGAGGAGAAGGGTACGCGAATGGTACGACCGTCGGACGGGACCGAGATTCAGTTGTCCGGGAGGACGGGGACCTCAATGTGGAGGTGGAGATATGGCCCTCTATCTGGGCGTAGCACCTCTGTGTAAGACAGAGTCGTGGTGCTGGTCGGGGGGGATGATGTACCTGCAGTAGCGGCGCCCAGGTTAGGGGGTGCGAGACCGCCTGCTGAATGCGTATGCGACCCCGGAAGCGCCCGGGAGGTGGCGCATACAGAAAGAGGGGGAGACGAGCAGGGCGCATGGCCGACAAGGACGATGCAGAGGAGATCCGAGGAGGGCGCATGACTGTCCGGGGGGGCGCATGAGTCCGGCCGAGCACCCGAGAAGTGGGCGCATGCGACGGGGAAGGCAAAGGTGCCCTTCCTCGGAGTGTGCACATGGGCACCAAAGAGGAGGGCGGTAGGCGCATAGTCCCCCATGGGATTAGTGGGCGCATAGCGGCCCAAACTCGGGGTGGGCGCATGGGCTCCCGAGGGGGGGTGTGAGCGCGAGAGCCCTCACAGAGTGCGCATGGGCGCCAGAGGGGGACGGTGGGCGCATGGTCCCCCATGGGACCGACGGGCGCATGATGGCCTGAGCTTGGGGTGGGCGCATGGGCGCCCGAGGGAGGTGCTGTGTGCGCATGATCCCTCTTGGGATGGACAGGGGGTGCATGAAGGCTCGCATCCGAGGAGGGCGCATAACAGCAACTGTCCCTCGTGGCATGTGAGCACTCTCCCGTCTTTGCGAGGGGGGAAGGGGAAGTTCGAAATTCGAACGATTAGGGGAGGATACTGCGGGGACGAATCCCGAGAAGGAAGGGACTGTTCCCGAGAAGGATGTGGCAGTCCCTGAGGCGATGCCAGGAGGTCGGGGAGGAGGATGGCCGGGGGTGGCCGGGGATGTGCGGGGCCAGCTGAGGGGGGGGGGAGGCGAGCGCGGAGGGATGAGGCCCGGAGATGCTCGACGAGCGACGGGGCCGCGCCCGGAGGCCAACAAAGTGGCCGCTCGATGGCCAGGGCAGGGGCCGACGGTTGGGAAAACCACCGGAGCTTGGGGGCTACCCCCACCGTCACAAGGCCGACGATGGCGAGCTGGTCGCTGGACTAGTCGGGGAGAGAGCGCTGGCTGGAAGAAGCTGCCGAAGAGGGGCGACTGGAGGTGCCGGTGCCAGGCGTGGGACCACGGGGGAGCTGGGGCCTGGGGCGGAGCGGCCGGCGACGGGCCGCTGCCCGGCTCCGGTGGCGAGCACGAGGGGGGGAGTCATCAGGCCATCGGGGAATTGGAAGGGAGGAAAAAGATCACTGTATATATATATATATATATATATATATATATATATATATATATATATATATATATATATATATATATATATATATATATATATATATAAGCAATGTGTAATTGTGACAAATATATATATATATATATATATATATATATATATATATTTTTAATATATATATATATATATATATATATATATATATATATATATATATATATATATATATATATATATATATAGAAAATGACCTCTACCCTAGTGGTTAAAGAGATACATGTGGCCCAAGTGGTCGGAGTTCGAGCCCAGATTACACATTGCTTACACATTGCTTATATATATATATATATATATATATATATATATATATATATATATATATATATAAGCAATGTGTAAGCAATGTGTAAGCAATGTGTAATTGTGACAATTGTGACAAACTCGCCTCCACTGGGCTCGAACTCCGACCACTTGGGCCACATGTATTTCTTTAACCACTAGGGTAGAGGTCATTTTCTATATATATATATATATATATTGAAGCAATGTGTAATTATGACGAACTCGCCTCCACTGGGCTCGAACTCCGACCACTTGGGCCACATGTATCTCTTTAACCACTAGGGTAGAGGTCATTTGCTATATATATATATATATATATATATATATATATATATATATATATATATATATATATATATATATATATATATATATATATATATTTATATATATAAATATATATAAAAAATATATAAAAAAAAATAAATATAAATAAATAAATAAATATATATATATATATATATATATATATATATAAAAGAAAATATATATATATATATATATATATATATATATATATATATATATATATATATATATATATATATATATATATATAAAATATATAAAAAATAAATAAATATAAATATAATATATATATATATATATATATATATATATATATATATATATATATATATATTTATATATATATATATATATATATATATATATATATATATATATATATATATATATATATATATATATATATATATATATATATATAAATATATATATATATTTATATATATATATATATATATATATATATATATATATATATATATATATATATATATATATATATATATATATATATATATATATATATATATATATATGTATATATATGTATATATATATACGTGCGTTGTACGTACAAAAGTAATAATCTTTGATATTGTTAAAATTATATAAAAATTTAAATTATATTCAAATATTTTAAATTTGATTTGAATATATTTTTAATTAGGATTTGTTATAGATTTGTTGTTGGAATTTTGGATATGTGTTTAATAAGATAATACCATCTAATTAGTTTAAATATAATTTAATATTGAATATATTTTAGGATTTATTAAATCTTTATGTAGTTAGAAGGATTTTATTTTTTTAACTACATGAGAGATACATACCTGTATGTTAGAATTTTTTTAGTTTTTTTATTAATTAGTGGAGGATATATGACTTAGACATCTTATTTTTTAAACCATTTCTAAGATGTAATATATATATATATATATATATATATATATATATATATATATATATATATATATATATATATAGACACACACACACACACACACACAAGTACACACCCACGCACACATACACAAAAAGGATAACTACCCAGTTCCTAAATTAATAGAAAATATATAAAAAATTGGGGGGGGGGGTATTCCAGATTCACAATGATAGATCACATATTTCTAATGTATACCATGGTAAGCTCTTCTGCTGCTTATCGTCTTCATAGACTTTTTGATCTTCAGATGGTGGAAAGAAATGGACCTTATGAACAACCTAGCTTTCTCTTAAGATAGAGTTGCATAGTGCTACTTCTGGAGCTTAGGAGTGTTTCGAACCTCAATACTCTACTAAAAGGTTACTCATAGCCAAGCTTATACAATTGTTAACAGTGATCGACGACATATACAATGCATATGGCACAGTTGAAGAGCTGCAACTCTTCACAGCTGTATTGGTAAGGTTAGCTATATCATACCACATTTTTATGTAATGCATGTAGGTTAAATGGAAATATCATGTTATTACATAGTCATTTTAGCCTCTACATGAAGTTTGATGTTTCAGGATTCTGTTATTAATATCATTAGCACATATAACAATATGTTGGACTGATCATAAGTATTCAACTAAATCATGTGGAATTTCTAGGATGTTGATAGCCTACCTGAGTACATGAGGATCTTTCTGAATGTGTTTGTAGGCTTCATGACAGAAATTGAAGAGGAATTGTGGAAGAAGGGGACACTCCATCATAAGCACTGCATAATAGAATCGATATTTTTTATATTATATTTAAGATTGATTATTTTTGAGAAATCATGAATTTAAGCTTATGTGGTAAAATTAAAAGATATTACTATTTTCTTAAAAATGCTAAAATGTCAATAGCTTTCCTCAATATTAATTATTGATAGTTTCTAGTTTACTTGTGTAAAATTCATAGATGGCATGTATTCGTCATTTCTCAAACTTAATTAACTTTCTTTATCTACTCATGAAATAAAAACCGTTGAATAAAAAAAATATTAACTTCGCCTACACTCTAGAGTTTTGGTAGAGTGGCAAAAACTTTAACAGGAATCAGATTAACCCAAATTTGAAACTTTAGAGCATATATTTTATAAATACAATTATATTGATGTATGAATACATATCTTTGTCCATGAAATTGACCTTTGACTAGCGGAACAAGTTGAAAAATATAAATATTAACTATCAACTAAGGTGGTAATCGAGACATATTGGGTCAGATTTGGGTTGGGCGGTTAAGGCTTAACCTGAACCCGACCCGTTTATACTCTGACCTACAAAATAAACTAGTCAACCTGGTCTGACCCATTTAAAATATTTTTAATTTACTTTATATAGTAGTTGTGAATGGGGTGGGAGGGAGGAGATTGAAACCTATTCTTACGACATTGAATACTATTTATTCTATTACATTTCATATCAGATTCTAATAATTTGAATCAAAATTTCCAAAGGAAAAGAGGAGGCATCGATGGCTGAGGGGGGTGACAGCGATGGCACATTGAAGAATGAAAACTCTATGATGTTGATCTTGTGGAACATTGGGTTATAAATTGTATATATTGTTTGGTTATGCCAAGTGGAGTTTAGAAAATTGTGGTATAGTTAACAGGACAAAATAGATTAACGAGTTGCCTCATAAACTAGAGCCATACTCATTTATTAAGTAGGTTAGGCAATTGAACTCTTTTATGACCCAAACCTGTTTAGACCTAACCCTAAATTGAAATTGTTTAACAAGACGGGTTCATTGGTCGGGTTAGTATGTCATACCTAAATTACTAGCATTGTCCTCAATTATCTCTTATGGTTTTGTGTAGTAACAAAGACTTCAAAGAAAAAAATAGTAGATTTGCAACACATAATTCTAGAAATATTTTCCCACAAAATACAAATTCATGAAATAAAAGAAAAGTGTGAACTAATGAATACAATGCGCGGTCACGTCTAGTTGTAACACTGATAAAGGAGGGAAGAAGTGGGCATGGGATTTGAATTACAACTCGGATAAGTTTTACAAGGACAAACGGTCAAGAAAAACTAGCTTTTATCTTTGAAAAAAATTAGTGAATATCTATTTGAAATACTTGTAATTCTCATCAGTTGCATGTCGTGTATCATTGTTAGATTTAGCAGAAAAGTTGCTATTTTATTAATTCTGAGGTTCTTAATCCTATCTCATGAACAGTTCAAGCCATTGGTTAGAGCATACTTTCAGGAAGCTGTATGGATAAATACTGGATACAAACCTACATTCAAAGAATATCTTAATCTTTCACTTATGACCGATGCACACCATATGCTCACTTCTGTATCACTATGCCTTATGGAAGAATATTTGAGCAAAAATACTTTAGACTGGTTGGTAACTGAGCCTAAGATTGTGAAAGCTAGTTGCATGCTTAGTAGGCTAATGGATGATTTTGCCTCATCTGAGGTTAGTAACTACATGCATTTGAAGTCTCTTTCCAATTACTTGATTGATGGTAATTTTGGTACTTTTCTGTTTTTTAGTTTGAACAACAGAGAATGCATTTAGAGTCATGCCTGCAGATCTGCATGAGAGATGAAGGAATCATAGAGCAAGAGGTAGTTGCCAAGCTTAACGAAATGATAGAGAATGAGTGGAAAGACATTAATATGAAGTCTCTTAACCCATTGCCTTCACGAAAGCAACTTAACCTGTTAGTTCTCAATTTTGTTCGCGCGATTGAAGTAATATATTACAAACATGAAGATTCATACAACAACACCGAGGGCCACATGAAAGATAACATTTCAATTTTGCTTCTTCGCCCAATTGAAGATTGAGAGGTCCTCTGATGTCTTCTGATTTGGAGCAACATCCTTACCATGGGATTAGGGCTGGCAAGATCTATATTATTTCAATAAATACAATGGACGCCATTGTTTGTACTTGTTTATTAGAATCTATATTATTTTAATAAGTAGTATGGAGGCCATTGCTTGTACTTGTTAATTTGAATCATGGAATCCACCACTCTACGTGCAAAATTGTCAGATATATATAAAATATCAATATTAAGAGCATCGATCATATCCAATTGATGTGGGACTGCCCTAGCCTCGTCCTGTTAGAACAACAATCATCTAGATTTTGAAATATAAATCCAAATCGAGTTTTGAAATTCGTGTTGACTAGTTCCATTAATCTAATCGAATAGGTTCAGGTAATTAAATCTAAACCAGATATATTAATTGAATCCAATCTAGATAAATTTAGATTTCCACAAAAAAGGTTGTAACAAAAACCCATAAACAAGAAAGAAAATTATTTTCGTCCAAAGTAGGAGGTGTCAATGCTGGATGCTTTGCATATGCAATAAGTTAGCTGATAGACACATGGTTAAATTGCAAGAATGCATAAACAAGAAAGGTTATAACAAAAGTAAATGAATATTTCATTAAGCACTAGCACTTACAATTCCCATATGACATCCATTTGAACACATCAATGTTGGAATTATTCAATAATATGGGCCACACATGTAAAATTAATTGTGTTGGGCTATCTAAATAATTAAGCCAAATTAAAGTGGTCTATTTGAAAATTGGCTTAAGGGTATAATTTTCATGGGATTAATGTGTAGATACCGAAGATAATTCTAATTTGATGAGGGGCCAAATTAGAAATATCAAAACATATAAATTTATGTATTCATTAGGGTTATGGTCCCCAACTTATACGGCCACCAAAAGAGAGGTTTTCTCTTTTCTCTCTTCTGCATCCCCATCAACAGAAAGAGAGGGACAAAGGATTCAGATTCACCTTTGTCATTAAGGGTCGTATCATGTTGGAAGATCGAACCCTATAAAAGGACGGCCACTTTAATATCCATCAAGCCTAGCAATGGATTCAGGTGCGCTTCCGCAATTTATATTTGGTCTTCATCTCATGAATCAACAAGCGTTATATAATTTATAACAAGTGGTATCAGAGCCACCCTGTTTGATTTATGAGGTCTAAGTTTTAGAATCAATTTTTGTTGATATTCAGGAACCCTAGATGAATACATCTCATTTAATTTTATGTCTGTTGGATTAAAGAAAAGAAATAATGTTCATTTTGTTAACAACAATATTTTGAATTTTCATACAATGCGCTCTCTCTCTATACGTGTCCTCCAATCCCTTCTGTTTAAAGGTCGTCGGTTTACTGATCGTATATTAATTTATACGAACCTCAGTAATTCTACCACTTCGACCTCATTTGGCTATTTGTGTTTTGGCTTGTAGGTTTTGGCTATTTGTAGGTTTTGGCATAGTGGAGGATAACGTAGGTATTTGTGATGCGCTAACCCTTACCGAAAATGGCTGACACACACAGTGGAAACAATGATTCTAGATTATGAGATAGAGAGAACACCACCAATCACAAGAGACGAGATTTACGTGGTTCGACGTAATTGCCTACGTCCACGGGACAAAAAAACTTATATTCTTTCTTCCTCTGATTCAACCACACTTTACACAATTGGGATGTCATCCCTCTTAATAGGTAGAGCCAACAGATTTGTCTCTTAATAGATAGAGACAAATCTGTTAACAAGTTATAACAAACTTGTTTCCTAACAACTCTTCTCTTAATAGATATAGCCCACAGATTTGATCACATCAAGTTATAACAAACTCTAACAAACTTGTTTTCCAACAACTCTCTACCTCGACGAAGAATTGGAAATCAAATATGAGCCGATCACCATACTAGGAAGAATACATCACCTGGGCTGCACCATGTAGGTTGCCTACGTACCTCTGTCCAAAAGGATCAAGCCCGTCGTAGTTCATCCAATGCCCCGTAGAGCCAATCAATGTTGAAGAATTTGAATCAGGTCCAAGCAGTGCTTGAACTTAACCCCTGGAACAACGTTTATAAGCATGTTGGCAGGATTGTCCCTAGTGTCGATCTTCTGCAGTAGAATGTCGCCCTCCTCAAGGATCTCTCTGATAAAATGATATCTGACATCAATGTGCTTCGTGCATGCATGATGAACCTGGTTCTTCGCCAAATAGATAGCACTCATGCTATCACAATAGACTTCAATAACATCTTGTTGAATCCCCAAGTCATCTAACAAACCTTGAAGCCAAATGGCCTCATTAATTGCCTCTGTCACCGCCATATATTCAGCTTCAGTTGTGCTGAGTGCAACGGTCGATTGCAAAGTAGACCTCCAACTCACCGGTCCACCGGCCAATGTAAACACATAACCGGTAGATGACCGACGATTATCCAAATCTCTAGCATAGTCAGAATCCACATAGCCAACACATAACTGCTTACAACTAGTATTCTTCACAAACATCAAACCCATGTCAATGGTACCAAGAATGTACCTCAAAATCCACTTCATAGCTTGCCAATGACCCTTGCCAGGATCGTGCATGTATCTGCTAACCAAACTAACAGCTTATGAAATATGCTGGTACACACCATAGCATACATTAGACTTCCAACAGCATTTGCATAAGGAACATGAGACATGTGTTCAAGTTCACCATCAGACTTTGGAGACATAGAGGTGCTTAATTTGAAATGTGAGGCAAGAGGAGTACTTACTGCCTTAGAGTCCTTACCGATGCCAAATTTTTGAAGTACCTTCTGTAAGTACGCCTTCTGAGATAACCAAACCTTGCCCTTGTTTCTGTCCCTCCGAATCTCCATCCCAAGAATCTTCTTAGCTTCACCCAAATCTTTCATCTCAAATTCTGCTGCTAGTTGCTTTTTTAAATTTTTAATTTCAGATGTATTCTTAGAAGCAATGAGCATATCATCAACATATAAAAGCAAGTAGATGAAGGAACCATTTGGAAGCTTACGAAAGTAGACACAATGATCATGGTGGCTTCTGGTGTATCTCTGCCCGAGCATAAACCTGTCAAATCGCTTGTACCACTGCCGCGGAGACTGTTTCAAACTATATAGTAACTTGTTTAGTTTACATACCAAATTCTCCTTTGCTGCTACTTTGAACCCTGGTGGCTGAGTCATATAGATCTCCTCATCAAGATTGCCATGAAGAAAGGCAGTCTTTACATCAAGTTGAGCTAGCTCCAAATCAAACTGTGCTACTAAGGCCAAAAGAATACGAATAGAAGAGTATTTCACAACTGGAGAAAATACCTCATCATAATCAACACCTTCTCTCTGAGCGTAGCCTTTGGCTACCAACCTTGCCTTGTAGCGGACGTCTTCTCCTGGAGATCCTTCCTTTATTGCATAGACCCACTTGCAACCTATCGCCTTCTTCCCCTAGGGCAACTTAGAAAGTTCGCAGGTCTTGTTCTTGTGACGATACTGCATCTCTTCTCCCATAGCTCGCTCCCAAAACTCTGACTCAGGGCTATGTTTAGCTTCCTGATGTGTTGAAGGAACGCCATCTTGATGATAGGAAGTGCATAAGCAATCATCGTCTCGATAAGCCTTTCGCGCTTATCGACTGTTCTCTTGGATCTTCTGAATGCAATAGACTCCTCAGGTGAAATCTTATTACTGCGGGTTCTGAAACCTGTTGTCCCACTATCTTCTGCTTCTTCTTCTTCTGCACTTGTATCTGCATATGTCTCCGATGAAAAATCATTATGTTCTCGTCATTTTCTGGTGTCACATCAAAAAATGGTAGCCGAATATATACAGTGCTCTCTGGACTATGTGGAGATTCATTAGTCTCCACCTGCTGTGAACTCTCCTTGGTCTTGGTAGTCTCCACCTGCTCGGAGCTCGTAGACTTTATCATGGAAGTCTCATCAAATGTGACATCTCTGCTAATGATGCTCTTTCTGTCTGTCAGATCCCACAACTTGTAGCCTTTAACTCCAGATTTGAACCCGATGAACACAGCTCTTCTTGCTCGAGGATCCAACTTACTACCTTTTACATGGTAGTAGGCCGGACACCCAAACACACGTAGAACATCATAATCCTTTGCAACTTCACCAGACCATGCCTCTAATAGAGTTTTACATCCAATCGCAGTCGACGGTAACCTGTTGATGAGATGGCTTGCATATGTGAGAGCCTCAGCCCAAAATGTTTTGCCTAATCTAAAATTAGACAACATACACCGTACCTTCTCCAGCAACGTACGGTTCATGCGTTCAGCCACCCCATTCTGCTGTGGTGTCTCTCTCACTGTGAAGTGGCGCTCTATACCCTCATCCCAACATACTTGCAAGAACGGATCACTCTTGTATTCTCCTCCATTATCTGAATGAAGCTTTTTGATCTTTTTGCCGGTTTTGGTCTCTATCATCTTTTTCGACTTCAGAAATATCTCTAGAACCTTATCTTTTCTCTTCATGGTATATACCCACAAACGTCTAGAGAAATCATCAATGAAAGACACAAAGTAACGGTTACCTCCATTTGATGCTGTTTGAGTAGGACCCCAGACATCCGTGTGAATATAATCGAGAATCCCCTTTGTACAGTGAATAGCGGTGCTGAATTAGACTCTCGTCTGCATGCCCAGAACACAATGCTCACAAAAGTCTAACTTGTAGGCCGATGCACCTTTGAGAAGACCTTGTCTGATAAGAGAATGTAAGGCCTTCTCACCTGTGTGTCCCAGTCGCACATGCTATAACCTTGTTGTATCAACTGCTGAAGCCGGAGTAACTATAATATCACCTAAAACTATACTGCCCTTCAAGTAGTATAAGTTCCTCTCTCTCAGGCCCTTCATAATCACTATTGCACCACTTAGTACTTTAAGTACCCCATTATCGATGACTATCTTGAAACCCTTAGATTCCAAGCAGCCAACAGAGATCAAATTTTTCTTCAAAGCAGGAACATAACGGACATCTCTAAGCTCCCGAACTACTCCATTAAACATCTTTATATGGATGGTACCGATCCCAAGTGTGCGGCATGCATGGTCATTATCCATCAATACCACACCAGTATTTAGTTTGTCAAAACTATCAAGCCACTCCCTTTCGGGACATACATGATAAGTAGCACCCGTATCCAGAATCCACTCCGATGAGTTGGAAAAACATACCGTTGATGAAATAGCAAGAGAAAAATCTGAATCCGTAATATCCTTTGTCTGTGCAATACTGGCTTCTGAAGGCTTCTGCACCTTTTTCGATCATTTATCTTCTGCTTCAGCTTCTTACAGTCTTTCTTCCAGTGCCCCTTCTTACTACAGAAAGCACACTCATCTTTCGCTACACGGTAATGGCCTCTTGACTTTGATAGGGACTTCCCTCTATTTCCGGATTTACTCCGGCTCTCTGATCTTCCTCTTACCGCCAATACGTCTGAGGTTGAATCTTCTGTAGAGAAACTGCGAACTTTCTTTCTATGGTCACGACTAATCAAAGCCGCGGATACTTTTCATATTTGACTGATGCTTTTCTACTGATGAAGGAATCGCACCAGACCTCGTACTCCTCCGGTAACGAATTCATGAGAATCATTACCTTATCCTCGTCTTCCACTTTGACCTTAACATTCAGCAAATCGGCAAGTAGCTTCGTAAAATTGTTTAGATGCTCACCGATAGAAGCACCCCTCCTCATGCGGAACGTGTAGAGCCTCCACTTCAAATGAAGATGACTTTCTACAGTCTTGGTTAGGTACTTGTTGCCCTGCGTGTCCCACAATACTTTCGTCGATACCTCGTTCATCACAAGGTACTTGATGTCTTGCGTCAGGCAAGAACCGTATGACGCCACATGCAGACCGGTTCATCTTCTTCCATGTTGTTTCTTCAACTCCTTGCGGGACTGCTTCAGACTCGAGAGTCTCCTCCAGATTCTGTACGTTGAGAGCATCTCTTATCTTGCATATCCACATGCCGAAGTTGATGATACCGTCAAACTTTGCCACATCGATCTTCGTGCTGTGGATGGTCACCATATGAGCCACTTTGGCGCTTGACTCGCCAACCTCGTCTCCAGCCATCTCTATCTCAGATCAGGATCTCACACAGGCTCTGATACCAATTGTGATGCGCTAACCCTTACCGGAAAAGGCTAACACACACAACGAAACAATGATTCTAGATTATGAGATAGAGAGAACACCACCAATCACAAAAGACGAGATTTACGTGGTTCGGCGTAATTGCCTTCGTCCACGGGACAAAAAAACTTCTATTCTTTCTTTCTCTGGTTCAACCACACTTTACACAATTGGGATGTCATCCCTCTTAATAGATAGAGCCAACAGATTTGTCTCTTAATAGATAGAGACAAATCTGTTAACAAGTTATAACAAACTTGTTTTCCAACAACTCTTCTCTTAATAGATATAGCCCACAGATTTGATCACATCAAGTTATAACAAACTCTAACAAGTTATAACAAACTCTAACAAACTCGTTTTCTAACAGTATTGGCTTATACGAACCTCAGTAGTCCAGTAATCCACAAATATTTATTGTTTTTGGCATAGTGTAAGTATTGGCTTATACGAACCTCACTAATCCACAAATATTTACATATCGTATATTGGCTTGTAGGTTTTGGTTATTTGTGTTTAATATCCAGTATATGGGTGGAGAATACTATGTAATTTTTTAATATCCACTTTATTCTGATATTTTCTAACTTATGTTTAAGTAATGAATTAATCTGTTGGATATTATTATCAATTGATCCAACTCTCCAGCAGTCTTTAATTACTAAAGTCACAAGGATGGATATATAATCTTGTGATCTAATTCTCCATGAATAATTTACTTATGTTGCAGGAATTATTGTTTATTGATCCCATTCTCTAATTTATGTTGGCTTGATTCTATGGACATATTATCATTAGCAACCTCGCAAATATATTTCAATTGAGGGCGCTGGCATAGTGGAGGACATAAAGAAATATGTCTCAGTGTAGCACTTTTTTGATAATTAAAAATTTGGTATCTTGGTAATGGCAAGTTTCGGATATAAATAAATGATTATTGCAGAAAGCTCTGATTAAGTACCTACATAGTTTAAAGCTTTCAAAGGCACTAAGTTTAGAATAATGTCAGTTGAGTCCATATGTAACTTTTGTTTTGGATATAAATATTTGTGACATGCATTGTTCCTGACACTGTTGGCAATTTATATTATTGCAAATATGATAGTTACCATTATTATTTTATCTGAGTTATAATGTTCAAGTATGTATGTACATAAGAATTTATGATTATTTAATTTAAATAAGCATAAGGATTTAGACATGATTCAGTTTTGTAAAATTTAGATAACATTTAAATTTTTGGTGCCTTTTGTGACTAGCAAAAGTTGTCTAACATTCTAATTAGACCCATTGAAACAAGATATCGCCAAAGTAACCTCTCTTGCGTATATAGTCTATGAGGGATGTTGGATGTTTGTGTGTGTACATTCATGCGAGTATTAGCCGGTCCAAAGGAAGGTTAATACTTGGCCGAATTGCACACATACTTGTGGTGATAAATGTGTGACAATTATACGGTTTACATGTGAATAATAACCCG
Organism: Iris pallida; assembly: GCA_029216955.1. Lineage (NCBI taxonomy): Eukaryota > Viridiplantae > Streptophyta > Magnoliopsida > Asparagales > Iridaceae > Iris > Iris pallida. The sequence goes on along the minus strand of JANAVB010011197.1, from coordinate 1,750,674 downwards.
ATCCAAAGATAGGCTTATTATTTGATATGACTTATTGTCAACGTTTGATCACTACACCAAGAGTATCACTTACAGTTTATATCACTGTCCAAAGACTTGATATTAATGATGTACTGGTATCTTAAGATGGGGTTCACCATTATTTGAATTTGTTTGACTATATTTTACTCTTTGGTTATTAATTAGAGCATGTTTGTCTATTTATTTTTGTTCTCTTTACAGTTAATGTCGCTACAATATCTACCAATAAGAATTTAATTTTCATGTTTAATGGGATAAACTTTAAGGGCAAAAAAGAAAATAAATATAGAAGCTGCTAAGGGTCCAGCTCAAAAGAAACAACAATATAAAACTAATTTCTTTTGTTACAAGCCAGAACACATATGGAAGAAATATACAAAGTACAATGCATGGCGTATAAAGAAAAGTACATTTCCAAATTTGTTCTATTCTGAAGTTAATTTAGATTTAGTACCTAGAAACACATGGTGTTAGATTCTGGAGATACTACCCACATTAGTGTTTATAGACAAGGTTGTCTGAGCTACCGAAAGCTAACTGATGGTGAAAGATACATCTATTTGGATGACGACAAATCGGTCGAAGTGAAAGCAATATGACATTTTAGGTTATTTTTAGGAACCGATTATTATTTTGATTTGATAGACACTTTTATTGTATTGTCTTTTAGATGAAATTCAGTTTCAGTTTCCTTAATGGACAAATTTGGTTATCATTGTTCATTGGAAATAATATGTTTAGTCTATCTTTAAATCCAAATATTATTGGTAACGGTTCCCTTAAGGTTTATGATAACCTATATTCATTTAAAACTATTGCATCTTACAATGAAACCTTGTAAGTGGAGTCATGTGGTACTAAATGTGTCATCTCCGTTTTTTGTTATACGTATTTCCAGTATACGTGTGCGGAATCCTGACATGTATTTTTACTTATCTTGCCTTGCTAGCTAATTTTGGTTTAATCTTGCTTAAGGTTCGTCATGGCATTGTGGTTTGACTTGGTTCATTTTGGTTTGGCTTGGTTTATTTACTTGGTTTATCATGTTAAACCCCCCCTTTTCCTTTATAAACCCACCTACTTTCTCTCTCCTCCTTTATTACCATTTACTCTTTCATTCTTCTCCCTTTACTCTTCCAACAAGCAAAGAAAACCTAGGCAAGTGCAACTTGCTTCATAAAGGAACCCTCCATTTTATTGTTCTAATTTCTTCTATACAACATTTTAAGCTACTTTAGTTCTTAGCATTTTCCATTTTGATGGTTTATTTCTTGTATATCTAAGTTTGATATATTTTTGATTTTTTTGGGTTTTGATCTAGTAAACTACCTTATTTTCGAAAACTAAGAGTTCCATGTGGTAGAGAATTTGATTTTATACAACTTAGACCTTTGAAATGTCAGATTTCATTATGTTTTGACCGAGTTATGATCATTTGAAGATCATGGGTTCCATGGCCTTCTTATTGGAAATTTGGAGAAGAAGAACAGTGCAGGCGCATAACTATGCACCCACGAATTGTGTGGGCGCATGGGCGCTAGGTGCATAAACCCCTTGGGCGCATGCATCCTCTTGGGCGCATGCCACCATTTGGGCGCATGTTGCCTTGACCATCCCCTGGCTTAGGCGCATAACTTTGCATGCGCACAAGTGCACCATGCCCTCTTTGGGCGCATAGACCATGTCAGCACACTGGTTGTTGAATGAGTCTCTTGACCTTCTCCAAGTCATCCTGGCTCCACTCTTTGGGCTCATATATGCTGGCGCATATATGTGGGCGTATGGCCTCCAATAGTGGGCGTATGGCTCCCTGACTTAGGCGCATGTGGCTATGAGACTTGTAGTGCATGTTGCTTTGACTTGCCCCTTCCTCTTTGGGCGCATAGCCCTATATATGACCCAGGTGTGGGCGCATGCACCCCCTTGGGCACGTGATATCCTCAGGTTTCATTTTCTTGATTTTTGCACCCATTTTATATCCTTATGCCTTTTCAATATGAACTCGACATGAATACGATGTGAGCATGACATATAAATGGAATGATGACACTTGATGGTGGCCACTATGGCGCACCTTTGACAAGAAATAGTGACATGATAATCTGTATACGACATGATATGTGAACACGGTATGATACATAAACATGAACATGGCAAGTACATGATAGTGGCCCGTTGTGGCGTACCCCAGACAAGAACATGACAAGGCAAGAACATGACGTGGCCCATCGTGGCGCACTCTAGACAAGAACATGACAGGCCAATACATGATAGTGGCCCGTTGCGGCGCACTCTTGACATATAAATATGACATGTAACCTTGAACTCCGTTGCGACAGCTACCTCGACTCGCTAAGTAAATTCTCGTCTTGACACCGTGGGTGCTTGCTTGAACTTGTTTGTACAAGCTACTAGACTAGTCTCATCTTGCATAATGTCTAGGACATGAGTCCCTGGTTACCACGGTCAGGGATTCATACTGAATCCGACTAAGGTTAATGACTAGATTGATCAAGTAGTTTATTCTAAGGGAGATTTCCCTAGTTACAGGCGATCCCGTTATCCTGGCCACACCTGATGGACTTGTAGCCTGCCGTCGAGTAGGGCACATTTCCAGTCCACTGTCATATGGGACACACTTATGAAATAAGTACAAGACACACTGTTATTATGTGTTTCACTCTAAGCCATCTAATAATTCTGGATAACTTGATAATCAACCTCGCCTGGATAACCTGGATAGCTGCAGGGCCTGCGACTGCTGGAATATCTTATTGCATCTTGCTAGTAACTAGGCTTGTGATAATCCTAGCTAGTTAAAGCATCAAGCCGTACTCTTTGCTTGGCCGTGATTAATGGATGTAGTCCAGTCTAGTCTTGTCTTGTCTAAGTAATGCCAGTCTATGATTATTTCTGCACATGCTTGATCATGCTCTACTCTTATCGATAATTGGTCAGAGACTAAGCTCTGTTCAGGTGAAGGGTTACAACCCCGGTCCTTGTTTGGTTTACGGGTTGTAACTTAGCTACCGGAGTGGTCCCTTAGTCGTCTTATCGTTTATCATCTTGTTTTCTCTAACTCATGTCTTTTATTATCCTTTATGTTTCATGTGCTAATATACTGGTTTTAGTTCATAAGTGAAGCCTCCCTTGTGGTACTTGCTCTTCCTGGAGTTTGACCTAGCTGGTTTTGTATGGCCAGATTTTGGAGTAGGACCCGAGGATCTTCCAGCCTTCCAGCCAGATGGTGAACACTAGGCACAACCCTGGCAATGAGTGGGTTTTATTTTTCTCTCACACTCCATTGTAAATTATTCTTTGGAGGCGTTTAGCCGCCGATAAGTGTTAGCTCGTGTTAAATTTACATTCATGTCTGCCTAAGGGCTGTAATATGATTGACAATCTTAGGGTTGATCATGTATGACTTAAACTCTTGCTAGTCTTCGTACTTTATATGACTAGCTTCATGATCATCTGAATATGTAATGTATGGGACGCCTTACTTTGTATGTCTGATGATCTACCATCTTGTTACACTTACTTGCTTGCTTGAGATTGAGACACTAGACTTGTTATTGACCATAAGAGACTGTTGGCTTGTAGTAAAACCCTCATGTATCTAAATAGCCGTGACCGTATGTCATGGTGGATTACACTTTTATATACGTAGCTGGCTGTGTCTGTCCCCCGCTCTCCAGTATTCTGGTTCTGGGGCATGACAAAATGCAAAATTAACAATAAATATTTTTAGTCTCATTATGACATAAACAATTAGGTCACATCTCTAGAAATAGAGTTGAATGATTTGTCTGATGAGATTTGGATTTTATTGACTTTATAGACTTTAATGTCTATATTAATGTGTAAAGGAAATAGACCAAAGTTAAATTCTAAATAAATACTTTATTGGCTATGTTGACAGATTGATGGGTTAATAATTATACGGTCCCACATAATGAATTTTTTTTGAGACGAGAAGTGTAATATTTTTTGAGGATTGAGTTTGGGGGAGAAATAAAGTCAAAGACATTATCTTTGAGGAGGAATCGATTGTGATTCCTGCTATCACTTTTGACGATGTGTAGGATTTTGTACTTGTCATTGATCAAGAAGTGAATTCGGAGCCTCAATAAGACAATATCGAATTATCTCTACAAGTCGTTGTTGAAATACCTTGACAAGATAACGTAGCGGCACCCCATTCAAGATAAGGTAATTATTTCTAAGGAACAAACTCGACAACCTCAAGAACCGGTAATATTAAGATGGTCCACCAGAGAAGGAGAAATATAATTTCGGATAATATTGTCATATTTCTCTAGTAACGTGAGGAAGACTGTGGATATTGGAAGATGATCTAATCAACTTCCGTCAGCCATGGAAAGTTCCAGTTCTCAAAGTGGATTGATACAATAAATAAGGAGTATAAGTCCACGCAAGACAATAAAGTTTAAGAACTTGTCCCATTACCAAAAGGTATAAGCCCATTGGTTAAAAATGGACATTTAAAGCCAAGAAGGATTCGAAGGGTCATGTGGAGTGGTATAAAGTACATCTTGCAGCTAGTGACTTTACTCAAAAGTTAACGATTGATTTTAAAGAGACTTTTTCTTCGGTATCTTTGAAAGATTCTTTTAAAACAATCATAGTACTTGTTGTACATTTTGATCTTGAGTTACATTAAATGGATGTTAAAATTGTGTTTCTCAATTGTAATCGACGAAACAATTTATGGTGTATGCAGAAAACTTTGTGTCAAAATACCCAAAGAATATGGTTTGCAAATTGAGAAAACTATTCATGGACTCAAGCAGGATTCTCGTCGAAGGTACTTAAAGTTTTATCGGTGATTATTTCGTTTGGTTTTTGAGATAAACACTATTAAATATTGTGTATATCACAAGTTCAGTGGGAGTAAACAATTTTCTTTAGTTATATATGTTGAGGACATACTGCTTGCCAAAATGATATAGGTATATTGTACGATACTAAAAATTTCTACCAAATAACTTTCAGAAGAAATATCTTGGTGTCGTTTCTTTTGTAGGAGTGATTTCTCAGGATATTCTTGGATTGTCACAAAAGATTTATATCATAAAGTGCTTAAAAGATTTGGCATGCAGGAATGCAAACAAGGTGACAACCCTTTCGTTAAAGGAGACAAGTTCAGTCTCAGTCAAGTGCCCTATAATTAGCCTTAAAATTAAGAATATAATAGATTTTCCATTCATACCAGTTGCAGGAAGTCTAATGTATGCTCAAGTATGTACGTGTTAGGATATTGTGTACATATTCAGATGTTAGGAAGATATTTTAAGCAAATATGGATGGATCATTTGGTAGCAGCCAAACTACTTAAGTAATTAATAGAGAACAAAGAATTATATGCTCTTTATAGGAGATCGAATAATTTTGGAGTTCATAAGGTATTCCGACTCCGATTTTGCTGGATGCCAACACAGCAGAGATCCATATCAGTTTATGTTGATTGGTAGAGATATATTTTAGATTAGTGTTAAACATGCACTTATAATTTTTCTACCATGGCAACAAGGTTTATAACATGTTGTTAGGCATCTATTCAGGGAATATGGTTGCAAAATTTTGTCACAAGACTGCACCTACAGTACGGTGTTGAAAGACCAAAAATTATGGTGTGACAATAAATCAGCAGTACTGTATTCCAATAACAACAGAAACTTGTATAAGTCAAGGATATTGACATAAAGTTTGTAGTTATGAAGAAAGAATTCAGAATGGTTAAAATGTCCATATAGCACATTAGGACAAACTCCATATTAGCGGATCCGCTCACAAAAGTATTATCACCCAAGATCTTTTATGAGCATACTGCTCATAAGGGTGTTAAAGAATATGGCAATATAGTAGAAGTTTGTATTTTATGTATTTGGGTGCTATTTGGTTTTGGACACATTTGTGTATTAAAGTATTTTGGATATTTATCTGATTAGATATATGAAAATTCAGTTCATTATATTTTCATTATGTTAAAGTATTGATCTCACTAAAGTTAAGGAGGACCAGTTGGAAATAGACATGTATTCACATTGCGTATAATTTCCATGCTACGCATCCATGATTGATATATGTCGTTTAGCTATATGGTATATGTGACCATTGATGGTTTAGTTACGCTATATGACGAAGGCCGCTTTGATCCTATGTTGATATGGTTAATGGACGAGATTGTCCTGATATACCCTAAGGATTAAGATAGCAATTTATGAGCTCACTAAGGTTAACACAATTATAGGGTTATATATGTGGCCCAGTGGGAGATTATTAGAATTATTGAATAATATGGGCCACACATGTAAAATTATTTGTTTGGGCTATCTAAATAATTAAGCCAAATTAAAGTGGTCTATTTAAAAATTGGCTTAAGGTTATAATTTTTATGGAATTAATGTGTGATATCGGAGATAATTCTAATTTGATGAGGGGCCAAACTAGAAATATCAAAACATATAAATATATGTATTCATTAGGGTTATGGTCCCCAACTTATACGGCCACCAAAAGAGAGGTTTTCTATTTTTCTCTTCTGCATTCCCAACAACGAAAGATAGGGACAAAGGATTCGGATTCACCTTTGTCATTAAGGGTCGTATCATGTTGGAAGATCGAACCCCTAAAAGACGCCCGCTTCAAGATCCATCAAGCCTACAATGGATTCAAGTATGCTTCCGCAATTATATTTGGTCTTCATCTCTTGAATCAACAGGCGTTATATAATTTCTAACAAACAATATGGAAAAAGCTTTCCGGTGATGCAATGGCTTTTCAGATTACCATGTAAATGACTATTGGCCCTTGCAACATAATGATACGACGATATAAGGATAATATCAGATAAAAGGAACAATTTAGAATATGATACCTGAGGTGACCGGTGAAAATATATTGTACACAGATATCAGGATATCTTGAGCAATGTTAACCTTATAATTTCTCGGAAGAACGCCCACCCGACCCTTCGTAAACCCGCTAAAATTTACTATAGATTTTTATTTTTATACGTCGACTACGAATAAGTATATATAATGTATTCATTAATTTTTTTACAAAAGTTTTATTATCATTTTTTTCTATAGAAAATATATATTTTATTTCGATATAGTAAAAGGTAAATTTTTATTTACTTAAAGATATAAATGCGTCGTACGAGATTTGCTAAAATTTATTTTTATTTTTATTATTATATAAAGGCTATTTTAACGGTTATACAAATATAAGTACCAATTTTGGAAATAATTTATGTAAATAATTTGTGCTATTTGCGTGAGGGTAAATAAAAATATATTGATGTACATTTTTGGAAAATTTTGATTATTGAAAAAGTTATTTGATTTTTTTTATAAAAAATATTTAATTTATTGAAATTGTTTTATTTATAAAAATGTATTTTTAATGTTTAAATTTTATTGTGATTTAATTTGGGATTGGATTTTATCAAACTAGATTTTAATTAGACTTTCAATAAATGTGAGATTTATCAAAAAAGGGTTTAAATCTTTCCGACTCCTTATACAACTAGGAGTTTCTACCTCCTATATAAGGAGAGCCCCTTGCTGTTTTTCCTAGAAAATTTCTAACCCAAAATTCCAAATCAAAAGTGTCGTGCACCGTGTCCGTATCCACCTTATTTTGTGTCAACCGTGACGGCCTCGGGTCCGATCTCGGGCGTCTTTCACTATTCTTCGAATCCACATACAAACACAATTATCTTTCCCGTGTCCGACACACCCGACATGATTTTATCACGAATTCACATATCACGTAGGACATGAACCCTATCCCTAACCTAACCCTAGTTTTGTCTCTGTCTCCTGGTCCTGTTGGCCATCACTACAGATAAGCACACCAACGTGCGTCGTTCCGCCCCGGTCACGACTATCACCCCTACCTTCTACCCTCTCCACCGCGAACACCGACACCTCTACACCGCCTTCCCCTAACCCAGCCACTGTCGCCAGCCACTACCAGCACCATCATCATCAAATACAACCAAACCCTAACCTTTAACATTGGATGAGAGCGGTTGTCCCCTGTAACTCCTCTTCCCAAATTTCTCTAATTATTATTATTATATTATGCTTGAAGATAATTTTATGATTAATTCTTATCAAAAGCTAGTTTTAAATTAAATACTTTGAGAGTGCTATTTTGTTTTAATAAATATTTTATTAAATTATATAGTTAATCGATTATTGAATTTTGGATTCAAATTTATATGCTTAAATTAATTGATATCAATGAATACTACCTTTAAATTATTGGTGTGATCAATTATTTGATTAAGATTACAATGTAATATAATTTAAACTAATTGATATGATCGAATATACATTTTAAATATTATTTATATGATAGTGATTAGATTAGTTTTGTTTTAAATATTTATTTTGATCTAAATAAGAAAAAAGGGGTTTATCTAACCTTAATCCTAATCGAGTCACCCGACCACCATGGCAGCATAAATACCTAGTCCATTTATTTTTGATGCTTAATATACATACTCCAGCCCATAAATTCTTGACCCTGCTCCTCGTGAGCCTATCCTACATAGGCCTAACCATCTTTATATAAAGAAGGAAGCATTGGCAGCTCATGTAGCCGCAATATGGGGCTAACCATAAATCACTCACTACAAGAAAAAGGCCTATTAATAACGCTCGACAAGACGTATTGATGACGCCTGATACCTAAGCGTTATCAAAGTTCGAAATACCTTTTATCTAACGGTTTGGGCTAATTCTGGACTGTTTATAACGTTTAAAAAAAAACGTCATTAATATTTTAGAGCGGTGGCAAACTTGTAATTTTTTAAGTTAAATTTTTGGCAAAATCCTTCTACACCCCGCGCGCTTCAACAAAAAATTTCTCTCCCAATATTTCTGGTCGGTCTTCTCCTTCTCCTCCTTTCTCCTCCCTCCTCTCCCCAACTCCAAAATCCTAAGGATAGATCCAAAACCCTAACTCTAGTTCAGCAACACCCTCCTCTCCTCCTCTTCTTCTCCTTCCTTTCCCCCAACTCCAAAACCCTAACCCTAGAGCCCGTTCTCTTCAAAATTAGGGCTAGGATTTTTAATTCTTCTTCCTCCTGACAAAAAATCCTGTTGGGGAACAGGAGGAAGACGAGCAGACTCTTTGGTGGTAGCGGTCATGCCAAAGCCACCACTAAGCATCTTCAGGAGGATGAAGATGAAGATGAAGACCTGGTTAGGATTTATATTATATATATATATAAGAAATTGTTTGTAATAAGATTAAGATTTTCCTTTTTGGATATTCAGAGGTTTCAGATTCCATAGTCAACAAGCTGGTGGAAAAGGAGAATCTTCCATTTTCTCCGTGAGAAACTGAGATTGCCTGGTATGCTTCTATTTTTGGAATCAGAATGTCTTTAAAAAATATAGTATACCTTGATTAGATGACTAGTTTTCTTATCAATTTCAATAGATTTCCTGTTGATGGCAATTTTCTCTATCAGTCTGAAAGCATGGGTTTGCATCTTCCTTTGGTTTTCATTGGCACCTGTAGCTAATAAATGGGATTTGGGTCCTTTATATGTAAGTCTTTTGTTGTTGCTACTAATATTATATCTAGACATAAATAAATTAGTTCTTATCATACTTGTAAGAACATTGTGTAGGTGCAAATTATGGTTTGTCTACCAATTGCTTTAGGCTAACTCTTAAGTAGATCATCTGTTTCTTGAAATATAAATAGTCTGACTTGTTAAACTCCTTGATTTGTGTCATTATACTTATGTAGATACTTGGTACAGGGTTTTTGCTCATACTTTTGAATCTTGGAAAGAGACAACATGTGTGAAGTTAGGTATACGTACTATATATTATATGTACATTGTTCATATTCTGTATAATCTATGTTAGGAAGAATGAAGAGGTGAAATATTTTTGGCTAACATCATGCAAATAATGAACAAATAAATTGAAATGATCCTTCAAAGTTATTCTGCTTGTGTGCTTTTTGAAGTTTCAAGAACCAGATTGTCATTTGGAAACGACATATTAGCTCTGCTCTTCCTGCTTTGTCCATATGGTGTATTTATATAGCCTTGTTTTGTTACGAGGGTTGCTTTACTTTTGATCCATGTGCCTAATTATAGTCTTAGCTATAGTTCGTGTGGCCTCGTAGAGTTCTGAGGGAATTATATCAATACCTTTGATTTTTATACTTTAGTCTATTGCTGGGATCCTGGATCGCCTAATGCCAATACCTCGTAATGACCCGTAATGGCAATCAAACAAGGATGATTGAATGAGATATTGACCATTTCTTGTGGCCATATCCTGCAGATCTCTCACTATCTCACCCAACCTCCTCTATTTACAATGGCATTACGGAATTACACGATACTGGCATTAGGGATCCAAATTCCTATAGAACTGGACACAGACAGAAACTAAAAAAATAGCTGCTATCTCGTAGTAATAATATCTGTTGTGTGTTCATATTTTAAGATTTGCATTCGTCATTTTTTTTTAATAATGCCTCACCGTTGTAAAGTTATTGGCATTAGGGGATCCAAATTCCTATAGAACTGGACACAGACAGGATTACAGAAAACTAAAAAAATAGCTGCTATCTAGTAATAAATATATGTTGTGTGTTCATATCTTAAAGATTTGCCCTAGTCATTTTATTTTCTGATGAAGCCTCACCATTGTAAAGTTATTCATATAACTATTTGTTATCCACTTGACCATTCTGGCCTTAGAACTCTAATACTACTTGCAAGAGCTAAATTTGTCAAATCTTGATACAATGTCTAGACACTGACAGCATGGTTCACCAACCTGTTGCCATTTGAAATATTTGTGTACATGTCAATTTTACACTCACTAGCATCCTTATTTGGTATCAAACAACTGATTCAATTGGATGGGGAAAAAAAATCAATTGGATGGTTAGAAGAAAGGTCTGCTTGCATATTCTTTACTTTAATGTATCCAATAACTAACGGGCATACTTTCCATTTTATACAGTGCTTACTCAATATTCAACGAAGATTTCAGGGAATTACCTGGTACACTTAACGCCGATCGCCTGGACAGAGACATAAGGGCTGGACAGTTTTAGGTGTGAGGTACAATCTGACACCCATAAAGAAAGTGTAAGAAATCCTTTGCCTATGCAGTTGCGTTCTTTTGATGCACATCTTTTTGAACTATATTTTCTGCACGAATGTTCATTATCAAACAAGATTAACCTGGCGAAGAAAATATTTGATCCATCTTTTTGCTAGTGCATTTTATTTTGAATATAAGAATTGGAATCGAGATCAAGAGGATCGCCAACGACGAGGCCCGGCAGGTCTGCTTCTCGAAGGCCGTGCCGAGGTCGCGCTGGTTCTTCTCGCCCGCCGGAAAGCCCTTCTCTTTCAGCCACCCGTCCGTCAACCACGTCGCCTCCGTCTACCTCTCGGGCGAGGGCAGGCCGCGCGGCCTGGAGGGCCCCCGCAGGCCCGGAGAGCACCGTGGAGCTCAAGTTCTGCGCTTCTTGCTCCTACAGGTCAAACCCTAAATCCTTACTATATGTCATATTTTAATTAGTCCCCCAATTTATGCTGATACGAGGTTCCATGAACAAGTTCTTGATTAGAAGACAAATTTAGTTTTTAGGTTCCAACTCTTCTGACATTTGGAGCGTACTGTAATGTAATTAAACATTACATCAAGGAAAAAAAAATCTTCCCTAGAAAAGTAATTTATCCATATGCATCAAAGAATTCCCAGAAAGATAATCAAATGAGGTTCCTGCAAATATCTCATTCAATTAATCAAATGAGGTTCCTGCAAAAAAAAAAAATCTTCCCTAGAAAAGTAATTTATCCATATGCATCAAAGAATTCCCTGAAAAGTAATTTTTTCCTTGTTTAATTCTTCTTCCTCTCTATTCTTTGATGCTGTTGGCTCCTATTGTCTTTGCTAACTCGTATTTTCTTTATGAGGACAGTTGGCTCCTATTGTCTTTGCTACCTTGTATTTCCTTTGATGGACTTTTGGTCCCTATTGTCTCTGCTAATTCATATTGTCTTGCTACCTTGTATTTTCTTTATGATGGACATGTTAGAACTTCCAAAAATGTTAAAAGTTTTACTAGGTACATACTTCAGCAATAGCTTATATTGGACATTGTTATCAGAAATTAGAAACTGAGGTTTTTTTTACCAAGTTGGTTAACTGGGCAAGTTGTTCTTCCTGTTCACAATTGTTTTGTGTTTTCTATGAAAGAAGCTGACAGGCCCAAGGGTTTTCCATGACCTGCAGAGCGAGAGCCTCCACGGAGTGCCACAG
>JANAVB010011197.1:1598945-1738293 GCA_029216955.1 Iris pallida | reverse complement strand
CAGTTGAAGAGCTGCAACTCTTCACAGCTGTATTGGTAAGGTTAGCTATATCATACCACATTTTTATGTAATGCATGTAGGTTAAATGGAAATATCATGTTATTACATAGTCATTTTAGCCTCTACATGAAGTTTGATGTTTAGGATTCTGTTGTTAATATCATTAGCACATATAACAATATGTTGGACTGATCATAAGTATTCAACTAAATCATGTGGAATTTCTAGGATGTTGATAGCCTACCTGAGTACATGAGGATCTTTCTGAATGTGTTTGTAGGCTTCATGACAGAAATTGAAGAGGAATTGTGGAAGAAGGGGACACTCCATCATAAGCACTGCATAATAGAATCGATTTTTTATATTATATTTAAGATTGATTATTTTTGAGAAATCATGAATTTAAGCTTATGTGGTAAAATTAAAAGATATTACTATTTTCTTAAAAATGCTAAAATGTCAATAGCTTTCCTCAATATTAATTATTGATAGTTTCTAGTTTACTTGTGTAAAATTCATAGATGGCATGTATTCGTCATTTCTCAAACTTAATTAACTTTCTTTATCTACTCATGAAATAAAAACCGTTGAAAAAAAAATATTAACTTCGCCTACACTCTAGAGTTTTGGTAGAGTGGCAAAAACTTTAACAAGAATCAGATTAACCCAAATTTGAAACTTTAGAGCATATATTTTATAAATACAATTATTGATGTATGAATACATATCTTTGTCCATGAAATTGACCTTTGACTAGCGGAACAAGTTGAAAAATATAAATATTAACTATCAACTAAGGTGGTAATCGAGACATATTGGGTCAGATTTGGGTTGGGCGGTTAAGGCTTAACCTGAACCCTACCCGTTTATACTTGACCTACAAAATAAACTAGTCAACCTGGTCTGACCCATTTAAAATATTTTTAATTTACTTTATATAGTAGTTGTGAATGGGGTGGGAGGAGGAGATTGAAACCTATTCTTACGACATTGAATACTATTATTCTATTACATTTCATATCAGATTCTAATAATTTGAATCAAAATTTCCAAAGGAAAAAGAGGAGGCATCGATGGCTGAGGGGGTGACAGCGATGGCACATTGAAGAATGAAAACTCTATGATGTTGATCTTGTGGAACATTGGGTTATAAATTGTATATATGTTTGGTTATGCCAAGTGGAGTTTAGAAAATTGTGGTATAGTTAACATGACAAAATAGATTAAACGAGTTGCCTCATAAACTAGAGCCATACTCATTTATTAAGTGGTTAGGCAATTGAACTCTTTCATGACCCAAACCTGTTTAGACCTAACCCTAAAGAAATTGTTTAACAAGACGGGTTCATTGGTCGGGTTAGTATGTCATACCTAAATTACTAGCATTGTCCTCAATTATCTCTTATGGTTTTGTGTAGTAACAAAGACTTCAAAGAAAAAAATAGTAGATTTGCAACACATAATTCTAGAAATATTTTCCCACAAAATACTAATTCATGAAATAAAAGAAAAGTCTGAACTAATGAATACAATGTGCGGTCACGTCCAGTTGTAACACTGATAAAGGAGGGAAGAAGTGGGCATGGGATTTGAATTACAACTCGGATAAGTTTTACTAGGACAAACGGTCAAGAAAAACTAGCTTTTATCTTTGAAAAAAATTAGTGAATATCTATTTAAAATACTTGTAATTCTCATCAGTTGCATGTCGTGTATCATTGTTAGATTTAGCAGAAAAGTTGCTATTTATTAATTCTGAGGTTCTTAATCCTATCTCATGAACAGTTCAAGCCATTGGTTAGAGCATACTTTCAGGAAGCTGTATGGATAAATACTGGATACAAACCTACATTCAAAGAATATCTTAATCTTTCACTTATGACCGCTGCTCACCATATGCTCACTTCTGTATCACTATGCCTTATGGAAGAATATTTGAGCAAAGATACTTTAGACTGGTTGGTAACTGAGCCTAAGATTGTGAAAGCTAGTTGCATGCTTAGTAGGCTAATGGATGACCTTGCCTCATCTGAGGTTAGTAACTACATGCATTTGAAGTCTCTTTCCAATTACTTGATTGATGGTAATTTTGGTACTTTTCTGTTTTTTAGTTTGAACAACAGAGAATGCATTTAGAGTCATGCCTGTAGATCTGCATGAGAGATGAAGGAATCATAGAGCAAGAGGTAGTTGCCAAGCTTAACGAAATGATAGAGAATGAGTGGAAAGACATTAATATGAAGTCTCTTAACCCATTGCCTTCACGAAAGCAACTTAACCTGTTAGTTCTCAATTTTGTTCGCGCGATTGAAGTAATATATTACAAACATGAAGATTCATACAACAACACCGAGGGCCACATGAAAGATAACATTTCAATTTTGCTTCTTCGCCCAATTGAAGATTGAGAGGTCCTCTGATGTCTTCTGATTTGAGCAACATCCTTCCATGGGATTAGGGCTGGCAAGATCTATATTATTTCAATAAATATAATGGACGCCATTGTTTGTACTTGTTTATTAGAATCATATTATTTCAATAAGTAGTATGGAGGCCATTGCTTGTACTTGTTAATTTGAATCATGGAATCCACCACTCTACGTGCAAAATTGTCAGATATATATAAAATATCAATATTAAGAGCATCGATCATATCCAATTGATGTGGGACTACCCTAGCCTCGTCCTGTTAGAATAACAATCATCTAGATTTTGAAATATAAATCCAAACCGAGTTTTGAAATTCGTGTTGACTATTTCCATTAATCTAATCGAATAGGTTCAGGTAATTAAATCTAAACCAGATATATTAATTGAATCCAATCAGATAAATTTAGATTTCCACAAAAAAGGTTAACAAAAACCCATAAACAAGAAAAAAAATTATTTTGTCCAAAGTAGGAGGTGTCAATGCTGGATGCTTTGCATATGTAATAAGTTAGCTGATAGACACATGGTTAAATTGCAAGAAGCAGAAACAAGAAAGGTTATAACAAAAGTAAATGAATATTTCATTAAGCACTAGCACTTACAATTCCCATATGACATCCATTTGAACATATCAATGTTGGAATTATTCAATAATGGGCCACACATGTAAAATTAATTATGTTGGGCTATCTAAATAATTAAGCCAAATTAAAGTGGTCTATTTGAAAATTGGCTTAAGGGTATAATTTTATGGATTAATGTGTAGATACCGAAGATAATTCTAATTTGATGAGGGGCCAAATTAGAAATATCAAAACATATAAATTTATGTATTCATTAGGGTTATGGTCCCCAACTTATACGGCCACCAAAAGAGAGGTTTTCTCTTTTCTCTCTTCTGCATCCCCATCAACAGAAAGAGAGGGACAAAGGATTCAGATTCACCTTTGTCATTAAGGGTCGTATCATGTTGGAAGATCGAACCCTAAAAGGACGGCCACTTCAATATCCATCAAGCCTAGCAACGGATTCAGGTGCGCTTCCGCAATTTATATTTGGTCTTCATCTCATGAATCAACAGGCGTTATATAATTTATACAAGTGGTATCAGAGCCACCCTGTTTGATTTATGAGGTCTAAGTTTTAGAATCAATTTTGTTGATATTCAGGACTAGATGATTACATCTCATTTAATTTTATGTCTGTTGGATTAAAGAAAAGAAATAATGTTCATTTTGTTAACAACAATATTTTGAATTTTCGTACAATGCTCTCCTCTCTATACGTGTCCTCCAATCCCTTCTGTTTAAAGGTCGTCGGTTTACTGACCGTATATTAATTTATACGAACCTCAGTAATCCTACCACTTCGACCTCATTTGGCTATTTGTGTTTTGGCTTGTAGGTTTTGGCTATTTGTAGGTTTTGGCATAGTGGAGGATAACATAGGTATTTGTGATGCGCTAACCCTTACCGGAAATGGCTAACACACACAAGGAAACAATGATTCTAGATTATGAGATAGAGAGAACACCACCAATCACAAGAGACGAGATTTACGTGGTTCGACGTAATTGCCTACGTCCACGGGACAAAAAAACTTTATTCTTTCTTCCTCTGTTCAACCACACTTTACACAATTGGGATGTCATCCCTCTTAATAGTAGAGCCAACAGATTTGTCTCTTAATAGATAGAGACAAATCTGTTAACAAGTTATAACAAACTTGTTTCCAACAACTCTTCTCTTAATAGATATAGCCCACAGATTTGATCACATCAAGTTATAACAAACTCTAACAAGTTTCCAACAACTCTCCACCTCGACGAAGAATTGGAAATCAAATATGAGCCGATCACCATACTAGGAAGAATACATCACCTGGGCTGCACCATGTAGGTTGCCTACGTACCTCTGTCCAAAAGGATCAAGCCCGTCGTAGTTCATCCAATGCCCCGTAGAGCCAATCAATGTTGAAGAATTTGAATCAGGTCCAAGCAGTGCTTGAACTTAACCCCTGGAACAACCTTTGTAAGCATGTCGGCAGGATTGTCCCTGGTGTCGATCTTCTGCAGTAGAATGTCGCCCTCCTCAAGGATCTCTCTGATAAAATGATATCTGACATCAATGTGCTTCGTGCGTGCATGATGAACCTGGTTCTTCGCCAAATAGATAGCACTCATGCTATCACAATAGACTTCAATAACATCTTGCTGAATCCCCAAGTCATCTAACAAACCTTGAAGCCAAATGGCCTTTAATTGCCTCTGTCACCGCCATATATTCAGCTTCAGTTGTGCTGAGTGCAACGGTCGATTGCAAAGTAGACCTCCAACTCACCGGTCCACCGGCCAATGTAAACACATAACCGGTAGATGACCGACGCTTATCCAAATCTCCAGCATAGTCAGAATCCACATAGCCAACACATAACTGCTTACAACTAGCATTCTTCACAAACATCAAACCCATGTCAATGGTACCAAGAATGTACCTCAAAATCCACTTCACAGCTTGCCAATGACCCTTGCCAGGATCGTGCATGTATCTGCTAACCAAACTAACAGCTTGTGAAATATGCCTGGTACACACCATAGCATACATTAGACTTCCAACAGCATTTGCATAAGGAACATGAGACATGTGTTCAAGTTCACCATCAGACTTTGGAGACATAGAGGCGCTTAATTTGAAATGTGAGGCAAGAGGAGTACTTACTGCCTTAGAGTCTTTACCGATGCCAAATTTTGAAGTACCTTCTGTAAGTACGCCTTCTGAGATAACCAAATCTTGCCCTTGTTTCTGTCCCTCCGAATCTCCATCCAAGAATCTTCTTAGCTTCACCCAAATCTTTCATCTCAAATTCTGCTGCTAGTTGCTTTTTAATTTTCAATTTCAGATGTATTCTTAGAAGCAATGAGCATATCATCAACATAAAAGCAAGTAGATGAAGGAACCATTTGGAAGCTTACGAAGTAGACACAATGATCATGGTGGCTTCTGGTGTATCTCTGCCCGAGCATAAACCTGTCAAATCGCTTGTACCACTGCCGCGGAGACTGTTTCAAACATATAGCGACTTGTTAGTTTACATACCAAATTCTCCTTTCCTGCTACTTTGAACCCTGGTGGCTGAGTCATATAGATCTCCTCATCAAGATTGCCATGAAGAAAGGCAGTCTTTACATCAAGTTGAGCTAGCTCCAAATCAAACTGTGCTACTAAGGCCAAAAGAATACGAATAGAAGAGTATTTCACAACTGGAGAAAATACCTCATCATAATCAACACCTTCTCTCTGAGCGTAGCCTTTGGCTTACCAACCTTGCCTTGTAGCGGACGTCTTCTCCTGGAGATCCTTCCTTTATTGCATAGACCCACTTGCAACCTATCGCCTTCTTCCCCTAGGGCAACTTAGAAAGTTCGCAGGTCTTGTTCTTGTGAAGATACTGCATCTCTTCTCCTATAGCTCGCTCCCAAAACTCTGACTCAGGGCTATGTTTAGCTTCCTGATGTGTTGAAGGAACACCATCTATTGATGATAGAAGTGCATAAGCAATCATCGTCTCGATAAGCCTTTCGCGCTTACCGACTGTTCTCTTGGATCTTCTGAATGCAATAGACTCCTCAGGTGAAATCTCATTACTGCGGGTTCTGAAACCTGTTGTCCCACTATCTTCTGCTTCTTCTTCTTCTGCACTTGTATCTGCATATGTCTCCGATGAAAAATCATTATGTTCTCGTCATTTTCTGGTGTCACATCAAAAAATGGTAGCCGAATATATACAGTGCTCTCTGGACTATGTGGAGATTCATTAGTCTCCACCTGCTGTGAACTCTCCTTGGTCTTGGTAGTCTCCACCTGCTCGGAGCTCGTAGACTTTATCATGGAAGTCTCATCAAATGTGACATCTCTGCTAATGATGCTCTTTCTGTCTGTCAGATCCCACAACTTATAGCCTTTAACTCCAGATTTGAACCAGATGAACACAGCTCTTCTTGCTCGAGGATCCAACTTACTACCTTTTACATGGTAGTAGGCCGGACACCCAAACACACGTAGAACATCATAATCCTTTGCAACTTCACCAGACCATGCCTCTAATAGAGTTTTACCTCCAATCGCAGTCGACGGTAACCTGTTGATGAGATGGCTTGCATATGTGAGAGCCTCAGCCCAAAATGTTTTGCCTAATCTAAAATTAGACAACATACACCGTACCTTCTCCAGCAACGTACGGTTCATGCGTTCAGCCACCCCATTCTGCTGTGGTGTCTCTCTCACTGTGAAGTGGCGCTCTATACCCTCATCCCAACATACTTGCAAGAACGGATCACTCTTGTATTCTCCTTCCATTATCTGAATGAAGCTTTTTGATCTTTTTGCCGGTTTTGGTCTCTATCATCTTTTTCGACTTCAGAAATATCTCTAGAACCTTATCTTTTCTCTTCATGGTATATACCCACAAACGTCTAGAGAAATCATCAATGAAAGACACAAAGTAACGGTTACCTCCATTTGATGCTGTTTGAGTAGGACCCCAGACATTCGTGTGAATATAATCGAGAATCCCCTTTGTACAGTGAATAGCGGTGCTGAATTAGACTCTCGTCTGCATGCCCAGAACACAATGCTCACAAAAGTCTAACTTGTAGGCCGATGCACCTTTGAGAAGACCCTTGTCTGATAAGAGAATGTAAGGCCTTCTCACCTGTGTGTCCCAGTCGCACATGCTATAACCTTGTTGTATCAACTGCTGAAGCCGGAGTAACTATAATATCACCTAAAACTATACTGCCCTTCAAGTAGTATAAGTTCCTCTCTCTCAGGCCCTTCATAATCACTATTGCACCACTTAGTACTTTAAGTACCCCATTATCGATGACTATCTTGAAACCCTTAGATTCCAAGCAGCCAACAGAGATCAAATTTTTCTTCAAAGCAGGAACATAACGGACATCTCTAAGCTCCCGAACTACTCCATTAAACATCTTTATATGGATGGTACCGATCCCAAGTGTGCGGCATGCATGGTCATTATCCATCAATACCACACCAGTATTTAGTTTGTCAAAACTATCAAGCCACTCCCTTTCGGGACATACATGATAAGTAGCACCCGTATCCAGAATCCACTCCGATGAGTTGGAAAAACATACCGTTGATGAAATAGCAAGAGAAAAATCTGAATCCGTAATATCCTTTGTCTGTGCAATACTGGCTTCTGAAGGCTTCTGCACCTTTTTCGATCATTTATCTTCTGCTTCAGCTTCTTACAGTCTTTCTTCCAGTGCCCCTTCTTACTACAGAAAGCACACTCATCTTTCGCTACACGGTAATGGCCTCTTGACTTTGATAGGGACTTCCCTCTATTTCCGGATTTACTCCGGCTCTCTGATCTTCCTCTTACCGCCAATACGTCTGAGGTTGAATCTTCTGTAGAGAAACTGCGAACTTTCTTTCTATGGTCACGACTAATCAAAGCCGCGGATACTTTTCATATTTGACTGATGCTTTTCTACTGATGAAGGAATCGCACCAGACCTCGTACTCCTCCGGTAACGAATTCATGAGAATCATTACCTTATCCTCGTCTTCCACTTTGACCTTAACATTCAGCAAATCGGCAAGTAGCTTCGTAAAATTGTTTAGATGCTCACCGATAGAAGCACCCCTCCTCATGCGGAACGTGTAGAGCCTCCACTTCAAATGAAGATGACTTTCTACAGTCTTGGTTAGGTACTTGTTGCCCTGCGTGTCCCACAATACTTTCGTCGATACCTCGTTCATCACAAGGTACTTGATGTCTTGCGTCAGGCAAGAACCGTATGACGCCACATGCAGACCGGTTCAATCTTCTTCCATGTTGTTTCTTCAACTCCTTGCGGGACTGCTTCAGACTCGAGAGTCTCCTCCAGATTCTGTACGTTGAGAGCATCTCTTATCTTGCATATCCACATGCCGAAGTTGATGATACCGTCAAACTTTGCCACATCGATCTTCGTGCTGTGGATGGTCACCATATGAGCCACTTTGGCGCTTGACTCGCCAACCTCGTCTCCAGCCATCTCTATCTCAGATCAGGATCTCACACAGGCTCTGATACCAATTGTGATGCGCTAACCCTTACCGGAAAAGGCTAACACACACAACGAAAACAATGATTCTAGATTATGAGATAGAGAGAACACCACCAATCACAAAAGACGAGATTTACGTGGTTCGGCGTAATTGCCTTCGTCCACGGGACAAAAAAACTTCTATTCTTTCTTTCTCTGGTTCAACCACACTTTACACAATTGGGATGTCATCCCTCTTAATAGATAGAGCCAACAGATTTGTCTCTTAATAGATAGAGACAAATCTGTTAACAAGTTATAACAAACTTGTTTTCCAACAACTCTTCTCTTAATAGATATAGCCCACAGATTTGATCACATCAAGTTATAACAAACTCTAACAAGTTATAACAAACTCTAACAAACTCGTTTTCTAACAGTATTGGCTTATACGAACCTCAGTAGTCCAGTAATCCACAAATATTTATTGTTTTTGGCATAGTGTAAGTATTGGCTTATACGAACCTCACTAATCCACAAATATTTACATATCGTATATTGGCTTGTAGGTTTTGGTTATTTGTGTTTAATATCCAGTATATGGGTGGAGAATACTATGTAATTTTTTAATATCCACTTTATTCTGATATTTTCTAACTTATGTTTAAGTAATGAATTAATCTGTTGGATATTATTATCAATTGATCCAACTCTCCAGCAGTCTTTAATTACTAAAGTCACAAGGATGGATATATAATCTTGTGATCTAATTCTCCATGAATAATTTACTTATGTTGCAGGAATTATTGTTTATTGATCCCATTCTCTAATTTATGTTGGCTTGATTCTATGGACATATTATCATTAGCAACCTCGCAAATATATTTCAATTGAGGGCGCTGGCATAGTGGAGGACATAAAGAAATATGTCTCAGTGTAGCACTTTTTTGATAATTAAAAATTTGGTATCTTGGTAATGGCAAGTTTCGGATATAAATAAATGATTATTGCAGAAAGCTCTGATTAAGTACCTACATAGTTTAAAGCTTTCAAAGGCACTAAGTTTAGAATAATGTCAGTTGAGTCCATATGTAACTTTTGTTTTGGATATAAATATTTGTGACATGCATTGTTCCTGACACTGTTGGCAATTTATATTATTGCAAATATGATAGTTACCATTATTATTTTATCTGAGTTATAATGTTCAAGTATGTATGTACATAAGAATTTATGATTATTTAATTTAAATAAGCATAAGGATTTAGACATGATTCAGTTTTGTAAAATTTAGATAACATTTAAATTTTTGGTGCCTTTTGTGACTAGCAAAAGTTGTCTAACATTCTAATTAGACCCATTGAAACAAGATATCGCCAAAGTAACCTCTCTTGCGTATATAGTCTATGAGGGATGTTGGATGTTTGTGTGTGTACATTCATGCGAGTATTAGCCGGTCCAAAGGAAGGTTAATACTTGGCCGAATTGCACACATACTTGTGGTGATAAATGTGTGACAATTATACGGTTTACATGTGAATAATAACCCGATCCAAAGATAGGCTTATTATTTGATATGACTTATTGTCAACGTTTGATCACTACACCAAGAGTATCACTTACAGTTTATATCACTGTCCAAAGACTTGATATTAATGATGTACTGGTATCTTAAGATGGGGTTCACCATTATTTGAATTTGTTTGACTATATTTTACTCTTTGGTTATTAATTAGAGCATGTTTGTCTATTTATTTTTGTTCTCTTTACAGTTAATGTCGCTACAATATCTACCAATAAGAATTTAATTTTCATGTTTAATGGGATAAACTTTAAGGGCAAAAAAGAAAATAAATATAGAAGCTGCTAAGGGTCCAGCTCAAAAGAAACAACAATATAAAACTAATTTCTTTTGTTACAAGCCAGAACACATATGGAAGAAATATACAAAGTACAATGCATGGCGTATAAAGAAAAGTACATTTCCAAATTTGTTCTATTCTGAAGTTAATTTAGATTTAGTACCTAGAAACACATGGTGTTAGATTCTGGAGATACTACCCACATTAGTGTTTATAGACAAGGTTGTCTGAGCTACCGAAAGCTAACTGATGGTGAAAGATACATCTATTTGGATGACGACAAATCGGTCGAAGTGAAAGCAATATGACATTTTAGGTTATTTTTAGGAACCGATTATTATTTTGATTTGATAGACACTTTTATTGTATTGTCTTTTAGATGAAATTCAGTTTCAGTTTCCTTAATGGACAAATTTGGTTATCATTGTTCATTTGGAAATAATATGTTTAGTCTATCTTTAAATCCAAATATTATTGGTAACGGTTCCCTTAAGGTTTATGATAACCTATATTCATTTAAAACTATTGCATCTTACAATGAAACCTTGTAAGTGGAGTCATGTGGTACTAAATGTGTCATCTCCGTTTTTTGTTATACGTATTTCCAGTATACGTGTGCGGAATCCTGACATGTATTTTTACTTATCTTGCCTTGCTAGCTAATTTTGGTTTAATCTTGCTTAAGGTTCGTCATGGCATTGTGGTTTGACTTGGTTCATTTTGGTTTGGCTTGGTTTATTTACTTGGTTTATCATGTTAAACCCCCCCTTTTCCTTTATAAACCCACCTACTTTTCTCTCTCCTCCTTTATTACCATTTACTCTTTCATTCTTCTCCCTTTACTCTTCCAACAAGCAAAGAAAACCTAGGCAAGTGCAACTTGCTTCATAAAGGAACCCTCCATTTTATTGTTCTAATTTCTTCTATACAACATTTTAAGCTACTTTAGTTCTTAGCATTTTCCATTTTGATGGTTTATTTCTTGTATATCTAAGTTTGATATATTTTTGATTTTTTTGGGTTTTGATCTAGTAAACTACCTTATTTTCGAAAACTAAGAGTTCCATGTGGTAGAGAATTTGATTTTATACAACTTAGACCTTTGAAATGTCAGATTTCATTATGTTTTGACCGAGTTATGATCATTTGAAGATCATGGGTTCCATGGCCTTCTTATTGGAAATTTGGAGAAGAAGAACAGTGCAGGCGCATAACTATGCACCCACGAATTGTGTGGGCGCATGGGCGCTAGGTGCATAAACCCCTTGGGCGCATGCATCCTCTTGGGCGCATGCCACCATTTGGGCGCATGTTGCCTTGACCATCCCCTGGCTTAGGCGCATAACTTTGCATGCGCACAAGTGCACCATGCCCTCTTTGGGCGCATAGACCATGTCAGCACACTGGTTGTTGAATGAGTCTCTTGACCTTCTCCAAGTCATCCTGGCTCCACTCTTTGGGCTCATATATGCTGGCGCATATATGTGGGCGTATGGCCTCCAATAGTGGGCGTATGGCTCCCTGACTTAGGCGCATGTGGCTATGAGACTTGTAGTGCATGTTGCTTTGACTTGCCCCTTCCTCTTTGGGCGCATAGCCCTATATATGACCCAGGTGTGGGCGCATGCACCCCCTTGGGCACGTGATATCCTCAGGTTTCATTTTCTTGATTTTTGCACCCATTTTATATCCTTATGCCTTTTCAATATGAACTCGACATGAATACGATGTGAGCATGACATATAAATGGAATGATGACACTTGATGGTGGCCACTATGGCGCACCTTTGACAAGAAATAGTGACATGATAATCTGTATACGACATGATATGTGAACACGGTATGATACATAAACATGAACATGGCAAGTACATGATAGTGGCCCGTTGTGGCGTACCCCAGACAAGAACATGACAAGGCAAGAACATGACGTGGCCCATCGTGGCGCACTCTAGACAAGAACATGACAGGCCAATACATGATAGTGGCCCGTTGCGGCGCACTCTTGACATATAAATATGACATGTAACCTTGAACTCCGTTGCGACAGCTACCTCGACTCGCTAAGTAAATTCTCGTCTTGACACCGTGGGTGCTTGCTTGAACTTGTTTGTACAAGCTACTAGACTAGTCTCATCTTGCATAATGTCTAGGACATGAGTCCCTGGTTACCACGGTCAGGGATTCATACTGAATCCGACTAAGGTTAATGACTAGATTGATCAAGTAGTTTATTCTAAGGGAGATTTCCCTAGTTACAGGCGATCCCGTTATCCTGGCCACACCTGATGGACTTGTAGCCTGCCGTCGAGTAGGGCACATTTCCAGTCCACTGTCATATGGGACACACTTATGAAATAAGTACAAGACACACTGTTATTATGTGTTTCACTCTAAGCCATCTAATAATTCTGGATAACTTGATAATCAACCTCGCCTGGATAACCTGGATAGCTGCAGGGCCTGCGACTGCTGGAATATCTTATTGCATCTTGCTAGTAACTAGGCTTGTGATAATCCTAGCTAGTTAAAGCATCAAGCCGTACTCTTTGCTTGGCCGTGATTAATGGATGTAGTCCAGTCTAGTCTTGTCTTGTCTAAGTAATGCCAGTCTATGATTATTTCTGCACATGCTTGATCATGCTCTACTCTTATCGATAATTGGTCAGAGACTAAGCTCTGTTCAGGTGAAGGGTTACAACCCCGGTCCTTGTTTGGTTTACGGGTTGTAACTTAGCTACCGGAGTGGTCCCTTAGTCGTCTTATCGTTTATCATCTTGTTTTTCTCTAACTCATGTCTTTTATTATCCTTTATGTTTCATGTGCTAATATACTGGTTTTAGTTCATAAGTGAAGCCTCCCTTGTGGTACTTGCTCTTCCTGGAGTTTGACCTAGCTGGTTTTGTATGGCCAGATTTTGGAGTAGGACCCGAGGATCTTCCAGCCTTCCAGCCAGATGGTGAACACTAGGCACAACCCTGGCAATGAGTGGGTTTTATTTTTCTCTCACACTCCATTGTAAATTATTCTTTGGAGGCGTTTAGCCGCCGATAAGTGTTAGCTCGTGTTAAATTTACATTCATGTCTGCCTAAGGGCTGTAATATGATTGACAAATCTTAGGGTTGATCATGTATGACTTAAACTCTTGCTAGTCTTCGTACTTTATATGACTAGCTTCATGATCATCTGAATATGTAATGTATGGGACGCCTTACTTTGTATGTCTGATGATCTACCATCTTGTTACACTTACTTGCTTGCTTGAGATTGAGACACTAGACTTGTTATTGACCATAAGAGACTGTTGGCTTGTAGTAAAACCCTCATGTATCTAAATAGCCGTGACCGTATGTCATGGTGGATTACACTTTTATATACGTAGCTGGCTGTGTCTGTCCCCCGCTCTCCAGTATTCTGGTTCTGGGGCATGACAAAATGCAAAATTAACAATAAATATTTTTAGTCTCATTATGACATAAACAATTAGGTCACATCTCTAGAAATAGAGTTGAATGATTTGTCTGATGAGATTTGGATTTTATTGACTTTATAGACTTTAATGTCTATATTAATGTGTAAAGGAAATATAGACCAAAGTTAAATTCTAAATAAATACTTTATTGGCTATGTTGACAGATTGATGGGTTAATAATTATACGGTCCCACATAAATGAATTTTTTTTGAGACGAGAAGTGTAATATTTTTTGAGGATATTGAGTTTGGGGGAGAAATAAAGTCAAAGACATTATCTTTGAGGAGGAATCGATTGTGATTCCTGCTATCACTTTTGACGATGTGTAGGATTTTGTACTTGTCATTGATCAAGAAGTGAATTCGGAGCCTCAATAAGACAATATCGAATTATCTCTACAAGTCGTTGTTGAAATACCTTGACAAGATAACGTAGCGGCACCCCATTCAAGATAAGGTAATTATTTCTAAGGAACAAACTCGACAACCTCAAGAACCGGTAATATTAAGATGGTCCACCAGAGAAAGGAGAAATATAATTTCGGATAATATTGTCATATTTCTCTAGTAACGTGAGGAAGACTGTGGATATTGGAAGATGATCTAATCAACTTCCGTCAGGCCATGGAAAGTTCCAGTTCTCAAAGTGGATTGATACAATAAATAAGGAGTATAAGTCCACGCAAGACAATAAAGTTTAAGAACTTGTCCCATTACCAAAAGGTATAAAGCCCATTGGTTAAAAATGGACATTTAAAGCCAAGAAGGATTCGAAGGGTCATGTGGAGTGGTATAAAGTACATCTTGCAGCTAGTGACTTTACTCAAAAGTTAACGATTGATTTTAAAGAGACTTTTTCTTCGGTATCTTTGAAAGATTCTTTTAAAACAATCATAGTACTTGTTGTACATTTTGATCTTGAGTTACATTAAATGGATGTTAAAATTGTGTTTCTCAATTGTAATATCGACGAAACAATTTATGGTGTATGCAGAAAACTTTGTGTCAAAATACCCAAAGAATATGGTTTGCAAATTGAGAAAAACTATTCATGGACTCAAGCAGGATTCTCGTCGAAGGTACTTAAAGTTTTATCGGTGATTATTTCGTTTGGTTTTTGAGATAAACACTATTAAATATTGTGTATATCACAAGTTCAGTGGGAGTAAACAATTTTCTTTAGTTATATATGTTGAGGACATACTGCTTGCCAAAATATGATATAGGTATATTGTACGATACTAAAAATTTCTACCAAATAACTTTCAGAAGAAATATCTTGGTGTCGTTTCTTTTGTAGGAGTGATTTCTCAGGATATTCTTGGATTGTCACAAAAGATTTATATCAATAAAGTGCTTAAAAGATTTGGCATGCAGGAATGCAAACAAGGTGACAACCCTTTCGTTAAAGGAGACAAGTTCAGTCTCAGTCAAGTGCCCTATAATTAGCCTTAAAATTAAGAAAATATAATAGATTTTCCATTCATAACCAGTTGCAGGAAGTCTAATGTATGCTCAAGTATGTACGTGTTAGGATATTGTGTACATATTCAGATGTTAGGAAGATATTTTAAGCAAATATGGATGGATCATTTGGTAGCAGCCAAACTACTTAAGTAATTAATAGAGAACAAAGAATTATATGCTCTTTATAGGAGATCGAATAATTTTGGAGTTCATAAGGTATTCCGACTCCGATTTTGCTGGATGCCAACACAGCAGGAGATCCATATCAGTTTATGTTGATTGGTAGAGATATATTTTAGATTAGTGTTAAACATGCACTTATAATTTTTTCTACCATGGCAACAAGGTTTATAACATGTTGTTAGGCATCTATTCAGGGAATATGGTTGCAAAATTTTGTCACAAGACTGCACCTACAGTACGGTGTTGAAAGACCAAATAAATTATGGTGTGACAATAAATCAGCAGTACTGTATTCCAATAACAACAGAAACTTGTATAAGTCAAGGATATTGACATAAAGTTTGTAGTTATGAAAGAAAGAATTCAGAATGGTTAAAATGTCCATATAGCACATTAGGACAAACTCCATATTAGCGGATCCGCTCACAAAAGTATTATCACCCAAGATCTTTTATGAGCATACTGCTCATAAGGGTGTTAATTAAGAATATGGCAATATAGTAGAAGTTTGTATTTTATGTATTTGGGTGCTATTTGGTTTTGGACACATTTGTGTATTAAAGTATTTTGGATATTTATCTGATTAGATATATGAAAATTCAGTTCATTATATTTTCATTATGTTAAAGTATTGATCTCACTAAAGTTAAGGAGGACCAGTTGGAAATAGACATGTATTGATCACATTGCGTATAATTTCCATGCTACGCATCCATGATTGATATATGTCGTTTAGCTATATGGGTATATGTGACCATTGATGGTTTAGTTACGCTATATGTGACGAAGGCCGCTTTGATCCTATGTTGATATGGTTAATGGACGAGATTGTCCTGATATACCCTAAGGATTAAGATAGCAATTTATGAGCTCACTAAGGTTAACACAATTATAGGGTTATATATGTGGCCCAGTGGGAGATTATTAGAATTATTGAATAATATGGGCCACACATGTAAAATTATTTGTTTTGGGCTATCTAAATAATTAAGCCAAATTAAAGTGGTCTATTTAAAAATTGGCTTAAGGTTATAATTTTTATGGAATTAATGTGTAGATATCGGAGATAATTCTAATTTGATGAGGGGCCAAACTAGAAATATCAAAACATATAAATATATGTATTCATTAGGGTTATGGTCCCCAACTTATACGGCCACCAAAAGAGAGGTTTTCTATTTTTCTCTTCTGCATTCCCAACAACGGAAAGATAGGGACAAAGGATTCGGATTCACCTTTGTCATTAAGGGTCGTATCATGTTGGAAGATCGAACCCCCTAAAAGGACGCCCGCTTCAAGATCCATCAAGCCTAACAATGGATTCAAGTATGCTTTCGCAATTTATATTTGGTCTTCATCTCTTGAATCAACAGGCGTTATATAATTTCTAACAATCAACACATGGAAAAAGCTTTCCGGTGATGTAAATGGCTTTTCAGATTACCATGTAAATGACTATTGGCCCTTGCAACATAATGATACGACGATATAAGGATAATATCAGATAAAAGGAACAATTTAGAATATGATACCTGAGGTGACCGGTGAAAATATATTGTACACAGATATCAGGATATCTTGAGCAATGTTAACCTTATAATTTCTCGGAAGAACGCCCACCCGACCCTTCGTAAACCCGCTAAAATTTTACTATAGATTTTTTATTTTTATACGTCGACTACGAATAAGTATATATAATGTATTCATTAATTTTTTTACAAAAGTTTTATTATCATTTTTTTCTATAGAAAATATATATTTTATTTCGATATAGTAAAAGGTAAATATTTTTATTTACTTAAAGATATAAATGCGTCGTACGAGATTTGCTAAAATTTATTTTTATTTTTATTATTATATAAAGGCTATTTTAACGGTTATACAAATATAAGTACCAATTTTGGAAATAATATTTATGTAAATAATTTGTGCTATTTGCGTGAGGGTAAATAAAAATATATTGATGTATATTTTTGGAAAATTTTGATTATTGAAAAAGTTATTTGATTTTATTTTATAAAAAATATTTAATTTATTGAAATTGTTTTATTTATAAAAATGTATTTTTAATGTTTAAATTTTATTGTGATTTAATTTGGGATTGGATTTTATCAAACTAGATTTTAATTAGACTTTCAATAAATGTGAGATTTATCAAAAAAGGGTTTAAATCTTTCCGACTCCTTATACAACTAGGAGTTTCTACCTCCTATATAAGGAGAGCCCCTTGCTGTTTTTCCTAGAAAATTTCTAACCCAAAATTCCAAATCAAAAGTGTCTGTGCACCGTGTCCGTATCCACCTTATTCTGTGTCAACCGTGACGGCCTCGGGTCCGATCTCGGGCGTCTTTCCACTATTCTTCGAATCCACATACAAATATAATTATCTTTCCCGTGTCCGACACACCCGGACATGATTTTATCCACGAATTCACATATCACGTAGGACATGAACCCTATCCCTAACCTAACCCTAGTTTTGTCTCTGTCTCCTGGTCCTGTTGGCCATCACTACAGATAAGCACGACCAACGTGCGTCGTTCCGCCCCGGTCACGACTATCACCCCTACCTTCTACCCTCTCCACCGCGAACACCGACACCTCTACACCGCCTTCCCCTAACCCAGCCACTGTCGCCAGCCACTACCAGCACCATCATCATCAAATACAACCAAACCCTAACCTTTAAGCATTGGATGAGAGCGGTTGTCCCCTGTAACTCCTCTTCCCAAATTTCTCTAATTATTATTATTATTATTATGCTTGAAGATAATTTTATGATTAATTCTTATCAAAAGCTAGTTTTAAATTAAATACTTTGAGAGTGCTATTTTGTTTTAATAAATATTTTATTAAATTATATAGTTAATCGATTATTGAATTTTGGATTCAAATTTATATGCTTAAATTAATTGATATCAATGAATACTACCTTTAAATTATTGGTGTGATCAATTATTTGATTAAGATTACAATGTAATATAATTTAAACTAATTGATATGATCGAATATACATTTTAAATATTATTTATATGATAGTGATTAGATTAGTTTTGTTTTAAATATTTATTTTGATCTAAATAAGAAAAAAAGGGGTTTATCTAACCTTAATCCTAATCGAGTCACCCGACCACCATGGCAGCATAAATACCTAGTCCATTTATTTTTGATGCTTAATATACATACTCCAGGCCCATAAATTCTTGACCCTGCTCCTCGTGAGCCTATCCTACATAGGCCTAACCATCTTTTATATAAAGAAGGAAGCATTGGCAGCTCATGTAGCCGCAATATGGGGCTAACCATAAATCACTCACTACAAGAAAAAGGCCTATTAATAACGCTCGACAAGACGTATTGATGACGCCTGATACCTAAGCATTATCAAAGTTCGAAATACCTTTTATCTATAACGGTTTGGGCTAATTCTGGACTGTTTATAACGTTTATAAAATAAAACGTCATTAATATTTTAGAGCGGTGGCAAACTTGTAATATTTTTTAAGTTAAATTTTTGGCAAAATCCTTCTACACCCCGCGCGCTTCAACAAAAAATTTCTCTCTCCCAATATTTCTGGTCGGTCTTCTCCTTCTCCTCCTTTCTCCTCCCTCCTCTCCTCCAACTCCAAAATCCTAAGGATAGATCCAAAACCCTAACTCTAGTTCAGCAACACCCTCCTCTCCTCCTCTTCTTCTCCTTCCTTTCCCCCAACTCCAAAACCCTAACCCTAGAGCCCGTTCTCTTCAAAATTAGGGCTAGGATTTTTAATTTCTTCTTCCTCCCGACAAAAAATCCTGTTGGGGAACAGGAGGAAGACGAGCAGACTCTTTGGTGGTAGCGGTCATGCCAAAGCCACCTGCTAAGCATCTTCAGGAGGATGAAGATGAAGATGAAGACCTGGTTAGGATTTTTATATATATATATATATATATATAAGAAATTGTTTGTAATAAGATTAAGATTAAGATTTTCCTTTTTGGATATTCAGAGGTTTCAGATTCCATAGTCAACAAGCTGGTGGAAAAGGAGAATCTTCCATTTTCTCCGTGAGAAACTGAGATTGCCTGGTATGCTTCTATTTTTGGAATCAGAATGTCTTTAAAAAATATAGTATACCTTGATTAGATGACTAGTTTTCTTATCAATTTCAATAGATTTCCTGTTGATGGCAATTTTCTCTATCAGTCTGAAAGCATGGGTTTGCATCTTCCTTTGGTTTTCATTGGCACCTGTAGCTAATAAATGGGATTTGGGTCCTTTATATGTAAGTCTTTTGTTGTTGCTACTAATATTATATCTAGACATAAATAAATTAGTTCTTATCATACTTGTAAGAACATTGTGTAGGTGCAAATTTATGGTTTGTCTACCAATTGCTTTAGGCTAACTCTTAAGTAGATCATCTGTTTCTTGAAATATAAATAGTCTGACTTGTTAAACTCCTTGATTTGTGTCATTATACTTCATGTAGATACTTGGTACAGGGTTTTTGCTCATACTTTTGAATCTTGGAAAGAGACAACATGGTGAAGTTAGGTATACGTACTATATATTATATGTACATTGTTCATATTCTGTACAATCTATGTTAGGAAGAATGAAGAGGTGAAATATTTTTGGCTAACATCATGCAAATAATGAACAAATAAATTGAAATGATCCTTCAAAGTTATTCTGCTTGTGTGCTTTTTGAAGTTTCAAGAACCAGATTGTCATTTGGAAACGACATATTAGCTCTGCTCTTCCTGCTTTGTCCATATGGTGTATTTATATAGCCTTGTTTTGTTACGAGGGTTGCTTTACTTTTGATCCATGTGCCTAATTATAGTCTTAGCTATAGTTCGTGTGGCCTCGTAGAAGTTCTGAGGGAATTATATCAATACCTTTGATTTTTATACTTTAGTCTATTAGCTGGGATCCTGGATCGCCTAATGCCAATACCTCGTAATGACCCGTAATGGCAATGCAAACAAGGATGATTGAATGAGATATTGACCATTTCTTGTGGCCATATCTTCTGCAGATCTCTCACTATCTCACCCAACCTCCTCTATTTACAATGGCATTACAGGAATTACACGATACTGGCATTAGGGATCCAAATTCCTATAGAACTGGACACAGACAAGAAACTGAAAAAATAGCTGCTATCTCGTAGTAATAAATATCTGTTGTGTGTTCATATTTTAAGATTTGCATTCGTCATTTGTATTTTTAATAATGCCTCACCGTTGTAAAGTTATTGGCATTAGGGGATCCAAATTCCTATAGAACTGGACACAGACAGGATTACAGAAAACTAAAAAAATAGCTGCTATCTAGTAATAAATATATGTTGTGTGTTCATATCTTAAAGATTTGTCCTAGTCATTTTATATTTTCTGATGAAGCCTCACCATTGTAAAGTTATTCATATAACTATTTGTTATCCACTTGACCATTCTGGCCTTAGAACTTCTAATACTACTTGCAAGAGCTAAATTTGTCAAATCTTGATACAATGTCTAGACACTGACAGCATGGTTCACCAACCTGTTGCCATTTGAAATATTTGTGTACATGTCAAATTTTACACTCACTAGCATCCTTATTTGGTATCAAACAACTGATTCAATTGGATGGGGAAAAAAAAATCAATTGGATGGTTAGAAGAAAGGTCTGCTTGCATATTCTTTTACTTTAATGTATCCAATAACTAACGGGCATACTTTCCATTTTATATGCAGTGCTTACTCAATATTCAACGAATATTTCAGGGAATTACCTGGTACACTTAACGCCGATCGCCTGGACAGAGACATAAGGGCTGGACAGTTTTAGGTGTGAGGTACAATCTGACACCCATAAAGAAAGTGTAAGAAATCCTTTGCCTATGCAGTTGCGTTCTTTTGATGCACATCTTTTTGAACTATATTTTCTAGCACGAATGTTCATTATCAAACAAGATTAACCTGGCGAAGAAAATATTTTGATCCATCTTTCTTGCTAGTGTATTTTATTTTGAATATTAAGAATTGGAATCGAGATCAAGAGGATCGCCAACGACGAGGCCCGGCAGGTCTGCTTCTCGAAGCGCCGTGCCGAGGTCGCGCTGGTCATCTTCTCGCCCGCCGGAAAGCCCTTCTCTTTCAGCCACCCGTCCGTCAACCACGTCGCCTCCGTCTACCTCTCGGGCGAGGGCAGGCCGCGCGGCCTGGAGGGCCCCCGCAGGCCCGGAGAGCACCGTGGAGCTCAAGTTCTGCGCTTCTTGCTCCTACAGGTCAAACCCTAAATCCTTACTATATGTCATATTTTAATTAGTCCCCCAATTTATGCTGATACGAGGTTCCATGAACAAGTTCTTGATTAGAAGACAAATTTAGTTTTTAGGTTCCAACTCTTCTGACATTTGGAGCGTACTGTAATGTAATTAAACATTACATCAAGGAAAAAAAAATCTTCCCTAGAAAAGTAATTTATCCATATGCATCAAAGAATTCCCAGAAAGATAATCAAATGAGGTTCCTGCAAAATATCTCATTCAATTAATCAAATGAGGTTCCTGCAAAAAAAAAAAATCTTCCCTAGAAAAGTAATTTATCCATATGCATCAAAGAATTCCCTGAAAAGTAATTTCTTTCCTTGTTTAATTCTTCTTCCTCTCTATTCTTTGATGCTGTTGGCTCCTATTGTCTTTGCTAACTCGTATTTTCTTTATGAAGGACAGTTGGCTCCTATTGTCTTTGCTACCTTGTATTTCCTTATGATGGACTTTTGGTCCCTATTGTCTCTGCTAATTCATATTGTCTTTGCTACCTTGTATTTTCTTTATGATGGACATGTTAGAACTATTCCAAAAATGTTAAAAGTTTTACTAGGTACATACTTCAGCAATAGCTTATATTGGACATTGTTATCAGAAATTAGAAACTGAGGTTTTTTTACCAAGTTGGTTAACTGGGCAAGTTGTTCTTCCATGTTCACAATTGTTTTGTGTTTTCTATGAAAGAAGCTGACAGGCCCAAGGGTTTTCCATGACATGCAGAGCGAGAGCCTCCACGGAGTACCACAGGGACCCCATCAAGACTCTCGAGATCGACACGGCCCGCCCCTTCTCCTACTCGACCCCGGCCAAGTTTTGATGTGGACAATTTTGGTAGTTGTAAATATATATATGTATTTGGATATTCAATGTAATGAAGATGTTGATATGTACTCTATTTTGAGAAATGTAATAAAGATGGTGATATATAATGTTAAGTTTTTGGAATGTAATATATAATGTGCAGTATAGAGCATTATAAATATGCTAATTTGAATAGTATAAAGTGTTATAAATGTGCTGCATTGAGTCTATACATATTATCTATTCATGACGTTTTAAAATTGTTCTGAATTGTGCACTATGTATCAACTATTCATAACACTTTTATAGAAACTATTCATGACGGTTTCTTTATGACACTTAAAAAATATTTATAACACCCGTTTTCATAACGGTTGCTTTGAAAAAAAGCGTCATGGTTTGTCATTAATGACGCTTTTTAGCCGTCATTAAAAGGGTTTTTTTGTTGCAGTGACTCCTTATTCTTCTCATCTCTTTCTTCATATGGCCTCCTCTTCCCCACCATTACAATCTCCGGCGAACCCACCCATAATTCGAGAACCAACTGACCGACACTACCAAAATATATCGTTTTAGCGACGCCTAAAAACGTCGCTAAAACAACAAAATACGTCGCTAAATATAATTACCGACGTATTTACCGACGTTTAGGCCTTGTCGCTTTTTTCTTAGTCGCTGATCTTTGAAACGTCGCCGAACGTCGCAAGTACCGACAATCAGCGACGTATTGATACGTCGGTATTTTACCGACGTCTTCTGTCGTTTCGTCGGTACAGTAGCGACGTAGCTAAAGTCGCTACACGTCGGTCTCCGTCCTGGGATTATTACCGACGTTTTACCGACGGTTTTCGACGTATAAGTATCTCCGACGTATCATGACGTCGGTAAACGTCGGTACTCTTGATCATTTTCTTTGCAGCTTTACTGTCGGTAAACGTCGCAAAGTACGTCGCAAGACGTCAATAATCGTCGGTAAACGTCGGTAGACTGGATATTTTTTGCAGCTTTACCGTCGGTAAACGTCACAAACTTGCGTCGGTAGACGCCGATAATCGTCGGTAAACGTCGATAAATTTGCAAAAAAAATAAAAAAAATAAAACACAGAATGTCCTTTTCTCCCTGCAGTTAAAAAAATAACCATAAACACAGAATGTCCTTCAGGCAGAGTATCATATACATTAGCAGCTATTCAAAAAGCTACAGTGAATCCATAAATGGAAGAACTCCATTCTGCTCTAATCATAAACTGTAATGTATCATATCTAGCATGCTTCAACATCCCAAAATATGCAAGAACATACCCACAGAGAACCGACAAATATCTAAGTCACAAACGTATGATGATACAACCAAATAACCAAAGTCTACACACAACCAACAAATAGAATAGGATCCAACAAATAGGATCCAAACATCCAAGTCTAAACAACCAACAAATATCCAAGTCACAAACATACGATGATACAAACACAAACAAACAGTCACAAATGATCAAACAAACACAAACAAATAGTCCTAACTAGGACTACTACTGATCTGGTGCAGGAGGGGCACCGCCCTGACGAAGGCGTAAAAACTCCTCATACTCCGCAAGTGAAATCGATACAGATGGAGCGCCAGTCGGTGGAGTCGGTGTCGAAGAAGAAGGCGGTAGAGGCGGCGGAGTCGACGACGATGAAGGCGCACCCAGAGTACCAGCATGCTCCAACGCTGTAAGTCGCTGGTTGTATGAATCCATGATAGATAACATTCTACCACTGCTCTGGACCATCGAATCCTGCGCCAATCTCACCCTCTCGGCCATGGTCACCTGTCCTGTCTGCAACTCCGTCACCGTGCGCTCTAACCCTCCAACGGCGCGCTCTGTCCTCTCAGTCGTCTCCCTGAGGTCCATAATGCCGCGGTCGAGCGCATCCAATCGTGCTAGCAGCGCAGGATCGTCCGTAGGATGCTGAGACTGCTGCTCGATCTGTCGTAGCAGGTCGTCACGGAGAGACTCCATCATCTGGTGGACTCGGGCAGACTCCTGGGACGGCTGTGGACCATGCACACTAGCAGGAGATGTCCTAGAGGACT
Source organism: Iris pallida (assembly GCA_029216955.1). NCBI lineage: Eukaryota > Viridiplantae > Streptophyta > Magnoliopsida > Asparagales > Iridaceae > Iris > Iris pallida. The sequence goes on along the minus strand of JANAVB010011197.1, from coordinate 1,713,637 downwards.
GGGTCGCAACTAGGGCGCCATAGGATCCCGTACCGTAGTACGTACCCCTACGGAGGCCACCAGCGGCGGTCATCCACAGCTCGTCCTCCGACGGAGCTTGAGTGGGCTGCGAGGAAGTACCGGCCTCTCCTGCATCAGGTGCACTAGCAGCCGCCCGTTCCCGCAGCCTCTTATACTCGGCCTAGAAAGTATGGATAGTACTCTATGATTTCTAATTTCTAATTAATGTACTTATTTTTACTAACTTCATGAATATTTATTTGCATCATATTTACTAAGTTATATTAAAATGGACACGAAGTATTAAATTAAGATAACGTATTGTAATACTTACATAGGTCTGCTCGGCCCTCTCGTCAATAAGGACTCCGCCCTTCCGATGGGTGGCCAGAAAGACGGTCACCATGTCGGCGTTACCGACCTTCCTTACCTGTAATTAAATATATTATCTTAGTAATAATTTATCGGATTTGCATTAAAATAATATTTCTAAAAGAGAAAGACATACCAGACGACGGAAATGTTCCGTCATCGGAATCGACCCACCGCACCACTTCGAGGCATGTTGCCTAGCCGCCTTAGCCTTCTCCGACTTCTCCTTGTACCTTGGCTCGTTGAATCGAGCCTTCATCGCATTCCACTGATCGGGGGTGATCCAACCTTGGATCGGCTTTCCGGCACGATCACGATCCTTCTGATCGTTGATAGAGTCGCGGATCAGCTTGGCAGCGACGGAAGGAAACATCCCCTCGATCTGCTCGGCCCGGTGCGGCGGATAGTAAAACATATCCTAGAACAGTACGAAACCAAATATTTATCAGTTATATATAATATGCATAAATTAAATGATTCATGTTAAAAACAAATCTATTTTAACCTTGAAGCGCGTAAACCAGAAGTTCTTCCTTTCGTCTGGAGCATCAGAGTAGTTAATCCAGGGACCACCATAATTATGCCTCAGCATATCGCCTAGGCGTCTCTGTACCCCTGAAGGACGATATCTATACATACATATTATATTCATGAAAAAGTTAATTTATGATAAAAACAGAAAGAAAGAAAAAATAATAAACCAAAATACCTACTTTGTACCGTCGGCCCAGATCTCCGTCCTCCCCTCCTCCGGAGGTGCGCACGCATCATCTTCATGATGCTGGTCGGCCGTCGGCGCATCCTCCTCGGCCATCTGCTCATCCGTCTCCATCGTCGTATCAACATCAGGAACGCTAGACGGGGGAGCCCTCTCAACAGGTCTGGAACTACTCGTCCCAGGAGATATGCCACGTGACGTCGTCCCAACCGGCCCAGCTACTGTCCGATATGGAGGAGTAATCGGCGACGAGGATCCAGAGCCGGTACCAATAGGAGGTACCGAAGGCAAACTCCGTCCCCTAGCAGTACCTGTAGGAAGTACCGGATGATCCCGACCTCCTCGTGGCCCTCGCAAATGTCCGCGACGACCTGCCATACCTGATAACAGCATATGATAGTACAAGATATAATAGAGACTAGAAATATGACAGTACAACAAATAATAGAGACTAGAAATATGACAGTACAACAAAGATAATAACCAAGGTAACATATGATGATACATTCTACAATAAACATCTAAGTCCAGATAATATCTCTCTCAATCATCTTCAGAATAATCATCTTGTTCGTCTTCCTCGACCTCATCTTCCTCTTCCTCCTCATCTTCACTTTCGTCTTCACCTTCGTCGGCTTCGCCTTCCTCTTCGGATAATTCTACATCTTCTACATTATGTGTCGTGTAATGCGTAACTTTCGTGGAGTCCACATCGACAATATTGGTTACAGGAGGTAGCTCGTCCTCCTGGTAAGCTTTTTCATCAACATCAAAAGTATCTCTAGCTTTAGTCTTGCATACTGCCCACCAGTCAGACTTCGTTGCTCCCCGTCTCGGATAAGCTGTAAAATACACGAGCTGAGCCTGAGTTGCTAGGACAAACGGTTCGTAGCCTTGATATCTACGCTTGTAGTTTATATCCACAAGACCATGCTTGTCAATTTTCCAGCCTTGATTTTCAATCGGATCGAACCATTCATACTTGAACAACACGATATTTGCAGGTTCTCTGCCATAATTATATGACAACTCCACAATCTCTCGCAAGATGCCAAAAAAATCATTTCCTGGATCGACGTCTTTGTAGTTCGAAGACTTGATACACAAACAACTGTTCTTCGTGGAATCAAGATCCAGGAAGCTGTCTCTGATCGGAGCATTTGTCGACTTGAACCGAAAGCCATTGACACAATAACTTGGCCATGTTTTAACAAAAGTAATTGGTCCCTTGGCAAGAGTTCTAATTAATTCAATCTCGGGTGAAATTAGACGATCGACCTGAATATCAAAGAAGAGATAATAAGTTATTTATTGCGCAGTTGCATTAGAAGAGGCCAGTAAATATTACCGAACTGCTTACATATTCGCTCAACCAAGAAGGAAAATGACGTCTCATTTCTTGTTCTAATGCTTCGTCTGTTAGGTAGGGTCTAACCAGCCTCAACTCATCATTATATGTGCTGGAAAACAACGAAGCATTAGAACGATTAGTACAATAATATTAGCTTATACTATTACATTGAGATGACGTAAACTCATCATTCCTTACTTACCCTTCTAGCTTCTCCACTTCATCCTCGTCGCAATTGAGTAATACATACAACTGAGCAGCCCTTAGCTCTTCGTCATTCAAATATCTCTTCTTCATTTTTCCCGAAGGCTTTCCGGACGCATTGAATACTTTCAGTATTCCATCATTAAATTCTTGATATCCGTCGTCGTTTCTCGGAGCCCTCGTTCTATTCGTAGCAACATGAGGTTTGAAATAGGAGGAGCAGAAATTTGTAATCTCCTCGAGAATATAGGCTTCACAAATAGAACCCTCGACCCGAGCCTTATTTTTTACCTTTCTTTTTAGGTGATTCAAATGTCGCTCGAACGGGTACATCCATCGATATTCGACGGGTCCACCAACACGTGCCTCGTAGGAAAGATGAATCGGCAAATGCTCCATAGAGTCGAAGAATCCAGGAGGAAACACCCTCTCTAGCTTGCACAGTGTTACCGCAATGTCCTTCTCTTGCTTTTCTAGACGATCAACGAGCAATTTCTTAGAACAAAGGTCCCTGAAGAATATGCTAAGCTCCGTCAATGGATCCCAAACTGCCTGCGGTAAGAATTCCCGAAATGCAATCGGAATTAACCGCTCCATGAATACGTGACAATCATGGCTCTTCATACCTGTCAGTTTGTTCTCCTTGAGGTCGACGCATCTTCTCAAGTTTGAAACATACCCATCTGGAAATTTCAGACCTTGAATCCACCTACAAAGCCTCACTTTATCCTCCTTCTCCAGTGAGAAAATTGCCTTAGGCTGCTTCAACTTTCTATTCCCGTCCTCTATCAAATGCAATGCAGGACGTCTACATATTTCTTTCAAGTCCAATCTAGCCTTAGGATTGTCTTTCGTCTTCCCCTTTACGTCCATTACAGTATTAATTATGTTGTCAAACACATTCTTCTCAATATGCATGACATCAAGGTTATGTCTAATCAGATTGGTGCTCCAGTATGGCAGATCCCAGAATATACTCCTCTTCGTCCAGTTATGAGTGCGACCAAATCCGTCACACTTGTAGCCCGTAGCAGGCTGCTCAATAGCACTTGGTAAATCTCTAACCTCCTCCCATATCGTGGCTCCGCACCACCTTGTCGGTGGATCACCCTTCTCCACAACGCCAGCACGAAAAGCATTCTTGTTCCTCCGGTACGGATGATACTTCGGCAGGAATCGTCGATGACAATCGAAGAAGCACGGTTTGCCTCCGTGTTTCAAACGGAAAGCCTTAGTGTCGTCCATGCAACACGGACATGAAAGACGACCATGCGTGCTCCATCCAGATAACATTCCATAGGCCGGAAAGTCGTTGATGGTCCACATAAGTGCTGCCCGCATCTAGAAATTTTGTTTTCTAGATACATCGTACGTGTTGGAACCTACTTCCCACAGCTGATTCAACTCATCAATCAATGGTTGTAAATAAACATCAATGTTCCTTTTCGGATTGTTCGGACCTGGGATAATAACGGTGAGGAACATATATGGAGTCTTCATGCACATCCAAGGCGGTAGATTATACGGGGTGACGATCACAGGCCAACACGAATACTGGGATCCTGAAAGTCCGAATGGGGTAAAACCGTCAGAGCAGAGACCCAATCTAACATTACGCGGATCAGAAGCAAAATCTGGATACTCTCGATCAAAGTGCTTCCATGCTTCTCCATCAGATGGGTGATCCAACACTCCTTCGGTATGTTCCCGCTTATGCCAACTCATGTTTTCTGCAGTTTCCTTCACCATAAACAACCGCTGCAAACGCGGCGTCAACGGCAAGTAGTGCATCGAAGAGGTAGGCTTCCTGGTACCGACAGACTTTCCTCTACCACAGGCCTTGTAGCGATCGACACCACAAAATCTGCAGGCGTCTTCATCCTTGTCGTCTTTGTAGTACAACATGCACCCGTTGCGACAGGCATCGATTTTTTCATATCCCATCCAGAGCGATCTAACCATCCTCTTAGACCGGTAAAAGTCTTTAGGCAACTTCGCACCCTCAGGCAATATTTCTATAAGCAACTCCATAATACGGTTGTAGCAATCTTGCGACATGTTAAAATCGGACTTGATGCTCAACAATCTTGTAACCACCTCCAACGGTGAATGATCCTCACAACCAGGATATAATGGAGTCCTTGCATTCTCCAGCAACTCCATGAACTGTGCAGCATCGGGGTTCGGTGCCTCCTCAGGTGCATCATGATCATCCGGATCGAAACTAGGCCCGGCCGCGTCAAAAACCATGTTCACCAACCCATCGTCGTAAGGAGCGTTGTTGTGGACATCAACATAAGGCTCGTACTCCGATGCTAAAGACACAAGTTCTCCGTGCTCGCTCCACTGATAGTAATTCGGCGTGAAACCCTTCGAGTACAAATGATACGTGACATCCACTTCTGGATGATATTTCAAGTTACGACATCTCACACACGGACACTTAATTTTGGTACCGTCCATGTACTGAGGGAACGCCTTGGCAAACTGCAGGAACTGGTGTACACCCTCTATGAATTCATCCCGCACACCGCACATGTCATCAGGATGACGGTTGTACATCCAAGTACGATTCCGCAGATAGTAATTCAGCTCCATAATTCTGTAAGATAGATACATCAAGGTAGTGAATGATATGCAAGTGTCAAAGCTTTTCCGATGGATTGCATTTATCTTTTCATCCATTCATTCATGCATTGCATTTATCTTTTCAGTTTTGCATATCATTACCTACTATTATACATGCATACTTTATATATACATCAAGGTAGTAATACTAGTTGATGTTCTGAAAAGGAGAGTGCGATGTCTAGTAGAGGATTCTTTTTTTTGAGGAGCTGTCATATCATGGAAGTCAATATAAAATAAAAGAAGTATACATGCAATTCTATATGATTCCTAGGCCAATCAAGGTCAAAGTCAACTATTGGTCAACTCGATCAACAATCTAGTAAAATGAATGAATATTAAGGCAGTTTATTTCGTAAGTAGTAATTCATATCCATATCCAATTGAGGATAATTCTGTAAGATAGATAGATGCACATTGCAGTCAGTGAATGAATATTAAGGCAGTTTAGATATGGGTGCGCAATTTAGATAGAGGTCAGTAGAGAGCGACAGTTTAGAGAAAACTGAGATTATTGGTGAGGTATAATTGTACTTGTAGGAGTACACGACACCAACTGTCCAATATCGACCCTTTGGGTCTACAAGAGTTACTTCACTCAGTTTGTCAAGACAAGTAAAACTTTTTAAATTAATACCCAATATCGACCCTTTGGCCTGTGCTTGAGCAGTATCCTAACTCAAACTATCTATCCTAACTAATAAATTAATATCCTACTTTAACATCTACTAACTCTCATATTCCTTCTAACATAAACTAATATCCTAATCTTAACTAACCCTTTAACTGAAACTAATATCTAAATAATGCTAATCATGAACTAACACCCTAACCTGGAAGTCCACACTGCTTAAGCACAGGCCATAGGCCAAGTTATAAGGCAAAATGCAGGCAACTGCCTGTAGCTACAAGGCAAAACCAAATGTTGACGGTATATATACCGTCAACATTTAAAAAGTTTACTTGTCTTGACAAACTGAGTGAAGTAACTCTTATAGGCCCAAAAGGTACTCTATACACTCTTACTTATACAAGCCTTTTGAGGCAATCAGCGTTATACTAGATTTCCGAAAAAAATCTATAACTCTGATAGGCCCAAAAGGCTTGGCATAAGTAAATTTAATTTCTAAAGAATGGCTCAAAACACTGTACCAATCATACCTATATTTCTAAGATACTCTATATACTCTAGGTACTAGGACTGAACTAACTCTCTAACACTCTAATGATACTCACTCACATATACCCACTCTTACTTAGGAATACTAAGATCTGACACATACTGATAATCACACACACACTAACACTCTCATTAAGGCAGAGTCATGGGAGAGGTCAAAATTATGGAAGAAAAGAAAGAAGAAGGATTCAGAAAAGAGAATAGCAGGGAGTTTCTCTCCTCTAGACCCTCAATTTATAGGTACAGGCTAGAGCACTGTCAGCCATAGATGATGTTCTGATTTTCAAAAAATCATACGTCGGTGACACTTCAATTGAAAGCGATGAATCATGCTAGGTATCGTGAAGTATACCAATTCTTAACGTCGGTGACACTTCAATTGAAGTCGATGAATCATACGTCGGTGACACTTCAATTGAAACCAGAACTTACAAGTCTTAGTCTTGGGTTCTTAGTGACCATCTTTCTTGAGTTGTTACTTGGTCAAGAGGATCTTATTTTAATTATCCTATTTTTTGATGGGCTCATCTTTGGACTAATAGGATATGTTCCCAAATGTTGATCCTCAAAATCATGCTAGGTATCGTGAAGTATACCAATTCTTAACGTTGTTGTTATTATTATTATTATTATTATTATTATTATTATTATTATTATTATTATTATTATTATTATTATTATTCACATACGCACCGACACTCTAAACAGTTACTAACACTCCGACCTGAAAACTACCCTAGTGGTGATCACCAAGTATGTTTTATTTTCTTGTAGTGGTGTTTGTGCGTGTCGTGTGTTTCATGTCTGTGTGTGTGCATGTCGTGTATGTCGTATCGTGTCTGTGTCAGCACGTCAGGAGGAGGGAGTTAGGGTTAGGGTTTACCTGCGTTGGTCGGGGTCGGGTCGGGGTCGCCGGGGCTGGAGCAGCGGTGGATACGGGTTGGCGTCGGAGTCGGGTCGGTGTCGACGAGGATAATCAACGGTGGAGGGGGGACGCCGGAGAAACGGGGGTCGCCGCAGGGAAGGGGGTAGCCGGAGGGAGGGGTCGCCGGAGGGAGGGGGTCCCTGGAGAGGAGAGAAAAAGGGGGAGAGAAATTTGGGAAGCGGGAGATTGAAAATTTTAGGTGAAAGAAAATAAAAGATTGATCGGGTGGAACCCTATATGAAACATTTTAGCGACGTCCACAAAGGACGTCACTAAACGTCGCTATTCAATAAAAAACTGGCGACGTCCCTAATGTGGAGTCGCAAAATGTCGCTGAGTTAAACAAAACAGCGACGTTTTGTGACTAGACCGCGACATCAGCTTTCCAAAGCATAATGTGTGGCGCTAACGGTCGCTAAACGTCGCTGATAGTGACGTTCAGCGACGTTTTTATAAAACGTCGCTAAATTCACAAATATTACCGACGTATATGACTTGCGTCGCTAAATTCGTCGCCAATACGACTTATTTTGGTAGTGCGAGTCATCCTCGAGGCCTTCGTCACCGGCAGCGTCCCTGCATGCCCTGCAACGCCACCGGGTGTTGAGCGAATTCGCACCAAACCCCGCTGTCCCCTGGACCGCCTGTAGCTGGCCCTTCCGGCCATTCCATACTACATCGATGCATCAATGCTTGTACTGCGCTCGAGGGAAACCCCATGCTCGGTACATGTGACCCTCGAAATAATACAACAACCCTTACATGCAGTCGATCGCGCCAACCCCTTCGTAGCCTTCTTGCCGGTCCAGACGTATGCCGCAACCACAATACAAGCAACGTCATACCTGCATGTCAAAGACCGCCAACCAGGCAACTGTATGCCTAGTCGTGTATTGCTTTCCCCACCGGAACCAAGGCCTCAAACCGGAAGTGAGGCATGGACTCCTTCCATGCTTCTTGCCCATGCCCGTATCAAAATTTAAGCATATAAGGTAAATTTCATATATAACAATTCCCCAACACTATGCATAAGGAATAAATATTAATGGCCGATAAGGAGAAACCGCAGCTAGAAATGAATATAAGAAGAAGCAGTAGCAGTAGCTACTATAGGAGCTTTTGTGTATAAAAGATTCCTTTGCTTCCATCCCTTCCTATATGCTGCATGTGTCGCCAAATAGTTACCACCTTCTGTTAGTTCCTATGCAACCCATGTGTTCACCAATGGTGAACAAGACCATGCAAGCAAAATTAGAACATGTCATTTTGTATATAAGTACCTTGATTGATTATTAATTACTGGAAGTAAGATACATATATGTATATATGAAATTACATACATGTATTTATAAATGAGTCTTATAATAACTTATTATAGGTATACATATATATGCTTAATTTCTTTATATATGTTTTTATGCATATAATTATATATATTCATGTTTACTTTTTATATAAGAAATTTTATTTCCACTTTTTATAGTAAATTATATTCATAAATTTATATGTCTATATTTAGATAAGTTTTAAGTACCTATATTTATATTAGCTGATATATGATTATTGGAACACCCATAATAATCTTCTTGAAAAATATGTATAAGTAGTATATTAAAAAATATCTTGGGTTTTAAAATATTAGTAAAGTTGTTCTGTATAGTTACTTTAATAAAATCATTTTAGGTTGAGCCCACGTTTGGGGCTTTAATATTTATATAGTGTTTTTAGTTAATTAGTTTTGGACTTTTGACATTAGTTGAATATATGCATTTAACCTCGGCTGATTGATTAGTTAAGTCCAATTCTTTTTGTATGTTTTGGACAAGTTAATATGTATTAAGCTATAGGAGTAATAGTTTGGTTTTTTTACTTTTATTTTTATTAAACGTTTTATTGGTTTTAATTCGGGCTTAAGACCTATAACTAATTTTTGTTAATATAGATTTTCTTACAAATTATATATGAGTATCATAATAAAAAGTCCTTTCTTAAATGAGTTTGTATATTTCCAAATGTATCTACTAAATAATAAAATTGTTATATAGTTGAATCTAAGTAATCTTTAGGAATGCTATAAGTCCTAATAAATTCTAAGTAAATTATGACTACTCTACAAATACTATTTTTGACCAAATATTATAATTCTAGCTATAGTTTCTTAATAGAGATAAATACCATCTAGATGAAATATCCTTATCATGGGAATAATTCTTAATAAAATTTTCTTCTTATTATAATAGTCAAGTCGTGACTAATTGTATCCATATTTTCTTGTGACTTTGGACTCCTACATATTCATGCCTAGTCAATTGGACTATTTTGGATCCAATGGAATTATCGGTTCCACCAGTAAAGGACCTCAGGCAAGTGCACTTTCTGATTGCTTTCGATTCATAGTAGTCTTTCGATTTCATGTTTATGCATATGCTCTCTTGCTTGTTGACACATTGTTACACGGATTTGTGTCATGGATCTCTACATACTTTATTTCGTGATTGTCGTATTTTCGTGTTTCGTGACTTGTTCGAGCCCATGAATACTAGTCGGGAGGGGAAATATCTTAGTAGACATGTCGACTACCTAGAACTATCCTTCGTGTCTTTCGTGGAGAATAGCAGCTGCACACGACACGTGCAGGGTGCCGGATTTACCTCCTAGTCGTTTACATATCGAAAATGATATTTCAAACCACATAGATAGTTGTCTTTATTTATTTTCTTGTTTTCTTCATCGCTTGCCATGACATCAATACTTTCTAGTTTTCATCTCACATATGTTATTTTCATGTCTTGTGAAATTCTATTGTGTTTTCGTATTACCATCGGTTTGTGTGCTTGTTCCATTTCTGACTGGAAATTAACATTTTTCAGGTTTAGCCGCGATCACTCTTAGCACTGGGAAGGCATGGGTATGCTGAGGTCAACCTAGATAGTTGAATTTGCTGTCTTTTCTATTTTGAGATATTGTATTTTCTAGCAAATGTGAAGTTGTGAAATCTTGTAATTTGTAAACTTGATTAATAATGTGGTTGAGCAATAAATGTATATTTTGTGCTTTTGAGCATATTGGCCATGACAGCGTTCTACCGCCGACTCTGCAGCGTAGGCTGGTTTGGACACGTCTCGTATCCAGAAAGTGGGCGCGGGTCGTAACAAGTTTTTGTGGTGGCCCATGCATGTCCGTCATCGCAAATTGTGCGAACTCGTGGTAGTACCATATTATTCGTACTGCTGCGAGCCTGCGACTAGGAAATGCTCATTCAAAACTAGGAGTAAGTCAATTTTAGGAGAATGGTCAGGACTTTGAGTCCCTCTTTTAATTTGACCGATTGGGTATTTAAGGTTGTTACATATGTCTCATTGAATTCTAAAACTCTATTAGATGACTTTCATATAAGGAGGTACTATTATAATTTGATACGATGGTATAACCTAAGGTGGATAGATTTGTAAGTCTAATTTTCTGACTTTTTGAAATTTTTTTACTTATTTTATTTTAGTTTTAAGTATTTTCTAGTCAGAGAATAACTTACATTTCCATTTCTATTTTAAGTATTTTGAAAGAAAGGAGATTGCCAAACTTTAGAAGAGAATTTTTCCTAGGATTAATTGATTATTATCAAGTGTTATGTTTAGATTTAAATATTGCTATATTATGTTAGAAGATATTGCATTTATGATAAATGTACATCTATAAATATTTAAATTACTCGTAACAATATTTTGATAATTGAATCTATTTTAAAGACTAGTTAATAATGTAGCAAAATATTTTGTGATTGATTTGGAATATGGTTGGATCAAACCCAATTTAATTCATGGGAGAAATTGTTTCATAGATTTGATCCTTCCTATTCAGGGCTTCCTATCTCCTATATATAGGGGAGGCTTCCCTTTGTTTCTCCCTAATTCTCTTTTCAAAATTTTGAAAATATTCTCTTTATTTATTTGAATTAAAATATGATTTTTAGAATTTTATAAATATTTAAGGATGCCTTAGTAATGGTTAAATTTTGGAGTGCCAAATGACTAGAAGTGATGACACGAATAGTGCAATGACGTGCTTTGACTAGTATTCTAGCCATGGTAGAGAAGGCCGAGTCATAGGTGTATACTAACTAGGAAAATCAGGCCAAATCGTGACATAACCCTAGGAATAATTTAATTACTTATTATTAAGATTATTGTCTTTTAAAAGATCCGGTTGTTCCAAACTAGCCCGAACTCAACCCAAGTCTTGGTGGTCATGTAGTGCGACCAACGTCGTCCATGTAGATATATAGTTGTGTATATATATTGGTAGTCCATTTCTAGTATTGTGAATAGTTTCTATAAATTATATATTGAATATAATATATGTATTATTGCTATTTAAATTTACATTTTTCTTGGAAATAGGATAACCTTCTCTTAGAATGATATTTTAGGATTTTTGGGATTTACTTAGGCTGTACATATATATTTGTGTATAAATATATTCATAATATGTAGACATAGTGCTTTATACATATTTTTTCTCGATCTTGAGTATTAGAGAAATATAAATTTAAGTTTATATTTCTTTTGTCTTCGGTCATTTTCTCCCTAATCATGACCATTTGTACAACTTCGTCTTATGCCTTTTCTAAACATCACCATATCATAAGTTCGTATCACTTATATTCTTTTCCTTGGACCTAAGGAATTATTTTAAAATAACTTCTCACTAAATTGTCTATTAATCTCGAGTTAAGTTTTCGGATTCAAAAGTTTTCTCTCAATCGTTGAATATTGAATATCCGTGAAATAAGCATTATAAGAGTTTTACTTATTTTGACTTCGATCATTATCCTTCCTAATCAATTATTTTTTTTCTTTTCAAGAAGCTGACCTTATATTTGAAGAACAGGTACTTATACTTTTCTATCTTTATCAACTTGTATGATATTTTAAACTCCTTGATATTCTTGGAGATATAGTTGGAATAATTTTGATAACTTGCGATGACAGGACAACAGCGCACTATTGTCACTTATTTGAATTATCGAGATTCCGGGTTCACTGCAGCCAGCAGTGCACTGGCGTGGCATGACCCCTAAGTTGAAATAATTTTAAGTAAGTGTGGGTGATCGAACATTATTAAAATTATGTCTTGGTCGTCTTATTTCATTCTTGAGTTATCATGTCAAGATTAGATATAGTTGAATAGGGTATTCGTTATCGCAACATAGCTTGAGTTGTGGAACCAAGGGTTTAATGCAGCTAGCTGTATACTGGCGAGACATAAATTCTCGGTAAAATGACTTCGATCATGTTTACGAGTTTTGAATACCATAGAGACTACGTCTTATTGGCATATAACTATTAACTTTCCAAATCAATTTGTGCCTTATTACCATCTTCTCAATAAAAGGATAGTTATTCTTTTCTTATTCTTCCTATTCGAGAAACATTGTTTAGTTCTTCCTAGTAATCTATTCCACTAGATTGATAATCATACTTAGATTTAAATCTATGATCGTGGCTAAGTAGTTTTGGTTTATTAATTGATCGTGCTAAAACGATTTCGTTTTGGGTCATCCTTAGACAAATTATTATTATTTTTTTGATTGCAACTAGACTATTTTGATTATAGTCCGATCACGTCAATTCGCATATTTTTCTAGGTTTTGATTTAGTAATCGTGCCTAAATAATTCTGCTTAAATAGATAATCGAGTTAATCTTGCCAAAAAAAATTTGAATTTTGATCATTCCTAAATAAAATTGATCGTGACTAAACTATTTGACTATAGTCATAGTCGTGCCTATATTTCAAACTCTATTATTACTAACGTCTAGATTTTATTCCACTATGATCATGGCTATTTTGATCATGTTCATGCTCGTGCCAATTTTTTTAATTTTGATCATGCTTGGATGACTTGCATGATTAACCTTGATCGTGACTACATCTTAGCTGTATCTAAGTGATTTTAACCATGTTTAGACTTTGTCTAAATTTTGATCGTTGACCATGCCTATGCAATCCCAATAGTAGTTAATCATGTCTAACGACTTTTCCTGTCTGGCTAATCATATTTCAATTATATCATTGACCATTGTGACTAGACCCTTTGACTATACTCGTGCCACGTGTTATCTTTTCTTATGGTTCGATTCTATTCACGATCTATATTGTACATAGGATTAACTAACTAATCACTAGACATAATGTATAGTAGTCATAGTATCTTTCCTAGGACTAACAAAATTCCACAAAATAGATATATAAAATGCTCAAATTTAATTCCAAATTAAATCTTTAATATTCTAGAAATACGTTTTCTATAATTATTATTGCATAAAACCCATTTAAAAATTATCTCATGATCAAACTAGTACCCATATTGATAATTCAAAGTTAATAGAACTTGTTTAACAATAAATAAATTAAATTTAATATTCTGAAATAAATAGTAAATAATTATTTAAATTATCAAATATTTATGATCATGAGTCGAGGATCGATAATATAGAGCATTGGATGCACACAAAATTATTTGGGACTCATAAGATGGTAATGTCGATAGTTCGTTTTACGATAGAATTTTGTCCTTCAAAGATTGAATGATTCAAGCATTAAAACAGAAAAATTATAAAAAGCACATTGAATGAGATTTATAGGTAATCGAAATACGGTCGTTTTCATATATGATATCAATGGCAAAAGTGAAGTTACATAGTTCAAAACTGTCACATACTGAATAGCGTAAATTCTGGATACACTTTGGTAAAATGTATGCCTCAAAAAATCTAGAAATAATTTCGAATGAAGTTTTATATGAAGGTAGTAGACACAAACGGTAACCCATTTTTTTGGTCCCGAGAGGTTTTGATGTCTACAAGTGGAGAAAACGCATTCCCAAGATGGACACACCTGCTGTATTTTCGGACAGAAAGATTGGATCCACTTTGAGTGGCTGTTATGGCCAGTAGGCGTGGTTTCCGATGATGGTCGGCTTTGGGAAGGTGGAGTGGGTCTTAGGCACGTTGGGGATGAGATGGTTGGGCTAGTGGTGGTCGGCAAGGGGGTCTGTAACTCCTCTTATCGAAATTCAAAAAAAAAATATTATTCATTTCGTTCAATCATTTTACTTTACATATTTTTTTTGGGAAGTGGTTATTCTTTAAAAACCTTGTATCAATATTACGGTGATATTTTTTTTTGTAAATCGAAAACTAGATTAATTTTATGGGTTGAAAATCTTAAGTAGTTTTTATAAAAACTATTTGGTTGAAATCTTGTTATTTGAAATATATTATTATCAAAAATATTTGGTTTCAAAGATGGTTCTATAAACCATGAGTATTTTGACCATAAGATTATTTAATACAAAACTTCCTAATTTATATAATTATTCCTAAATAAGATTTTGATTTATATATTTAAAATTGTTTTTATAATATATTATTAGGAGGATTATTTATTGGAATTTAGATAATATTTAAATTATTATAGTAATTACTTATTTGATTTATTTAAATTCATATGGTCTAATTTATTCGATATTATAGAGAATTATTTTGAAGTGATTACAATGATCCCTTAATTTATTTTAATTAGTTACTTGATGATACGAAAGATACGAATCAAATTATTTTGATAGTATTGAGTATATTCTAAACTATTATTGTTATCGGATATTATAATTGGATTTGATTAGTTAAAGTTTAAATATTTACTTAGCATTTAAATATGAAAGTTATATAATCATTCGATTTTGGTTCTCATCGGTCTAACATATATATCCCATATATCATATAAATAAAGAGCATTGGCAGCTCATATAGCCGCCATGTTCTGCTCATCCCCCTTCATATGGCCTCTCCACCATCACCCAATTCCAGCTCCCCTATTCTTCCAGAACCTCGTCGGGAGCCCGTTAAACCCTGAAATCATCATCAACCGTGTTTTGTGTCTGTGTCCGGCCACGGGTCTGACCCCGAGTGTCCGTACCACATTTATTTCCCAGTTATTACATCACAAACTATAAATTGCTCATTCCTTTCCTTGTCCGACACAAGATACGTCATCCCCATGAAAACCAAAACGCAGCACAACCGAACGAGCCCTGCCTCCTCGTGCCCGACCGCTACACCACACCACCCCTGTCACCACAGTCGACCCAAAACATTGCCGCCACCCAACTACTTACCTGAGCCCTGTTCCGAGACTCCCTCTCCGTGCCGTGTTTTCGACGTCTCACACGACCCGAAGCACCGTACTGCCCCTCCGAAATGCATCGCACACACCGAGCTGTGCCCGTGCATCCAACACCACGACCACATCCTAGATCCGTCCTACGACCAGACCCGTCGCCACCGCCTTGCCTGGCGATCGTACGTCCGTGTCAGTTTCGTTAAGCCGTACAACTACTGACCAGTCCCCTGCCATGCCTCCATAGGAGTCCCCGTGTCGGCGCCACGTTGCCTCTACTTCCGGAGTCGATGCCAAGGTCGCATTTTGCAGTAACTGTGCGCTCCCTATCAGTGCCACCGCTGCCTCCACCTTGGGTCAAAGCCCTTTTCGGTGAAACCTGACCATCCCCTCTCATTGTAAGTCTCTCTGCCCTCCGATCTCTCTCTATACTGTCACTTCCGCTCCCTTCTCTTCTTTCTTTAATTTCCTTTGTTTCTTTTTTATATAGAGAACCCAGAAAAAAAAGGGGGAGGGAGAAGGGTAACTGAGTTTGGGTTGTTAGTGGGCCGAGTTGCGGGCTGTTGGGCCTGTGGTCTTTTGTGTTTATTTGAGTTTTTATTTTATTTATTTGGACTGGGCTTTGGGTACTGGACTGGTATAAATATGTATTTTGGATTCTATAATATCTATTTTGGGCTGGATGATATATATGCAGGTATTAGTATAAATACATGTATATATATATATGTAGTTAAATATTATAAAGCAATACTTGTATTAATAATATTATTAGCATATTATTTTTTTATTATTATAGTTATTAGTTACTTTGTGGTATTTAATATATGGACTTAAAGGGGACTTTGGTAAGTTTAGGGATTATCAGTCATTTGGGCTTGTTAATGGACCTTAAACATCTATGTAATTTAAATACTTTGGACTAGATTATTACATGGGCTTTATACTAAGTATATTAAAGATATTATCATAATAGTTTCTATCAAATTAAACTATGTTTCATATTTGACAAAAAATAGTTTATTTATTTAGTTATTTTGTTTTAGTGGTTTTAGGGATTTTATTTTGGGCTTTAGGTTCATTCGATTTTTATTGTTAGTAGACTTTTAGGTATAACTACTTGTATATTAGAAGTATTTTAGAGTTTATTAATAAGCATCCTTAAAAATAAAATTATATAGTATTTTCATAAAGGGTTTTTCCAAAAGTATTTATAAAGTTTATAAATAGTTTCTAAACACTTTTAAATAAATATATAGATATAGATACTATCTAAATTAGGAATTGTGTTTCTAAACGATTTTCTCTTAGATTAATCGTGATCATAACCAATCTAATCATACTTCTATTTCTTTGTCAATCCACATCGACCTTAGCCAATCAGACTATTCTGGACGTAACAGTATTATCGGTTTCATAAGCTAAGGACCTTAGGCTAGTACATTTCTGATAGTTTTCATATTTGTAGTACTTTGTATTGTATTCGGTTGATTTTCGACACGATTGTACATGAGATACTAGTTATGGATTCTTTACATGTTATTTTTCTTGACTTGTGTGTTTACCCTGTTTGTGACTTGTTGAATCCATAAGTACTAGTCGAGTGGGGAAGTACATTAGTAGACATGTAAATATAACCAGAAACATCCTAAATTGTCTGATCGTTTCTGATAGCAGTCGCACAATTCACGTGTGGGTTGTCGGATTTACCCCTTAGCCATTTACATATTGAAAGTGTATTTCAAATTACTAGTTAGATTTAGTCTTGCTATATTACAGTTCCTGTCACTTCCTTTTCTTGCATGCCATGTTCTCCTGCTTTTACTCACATTTTTCATACCATAATTTCTGTTTATACACCCATCATGTATTTCAGTATTATTTACAATTTTATAGATTTTGTCAATTATTGGAATTGCTGTTAGAATGTACTCGTTCTTTTTCTGACTGGATCGTTGATATAGATGAGGATGACGTGCTTCTTACTTTTGTGCTATGACCATACGGGGAGAGATAGAGACTCGAAGGCTAAAACCTAGAGATTAATTAGATAGTTGAGTTTTATTCAGTTGTTCTTTATAAATTGTGAGACATTGTACCTTGTGCAAATGTAAATCTTTAAATATTATAATTTAGTTTAATTTTGCGAACGAGCTTTTAGTTTTGATTTTGAGCATTGTGGCTAGACAGCGATCTAACATGGACACTGCGGCGTAGGCTGGCTTGGACACACACTTGTATCCCGAAAAGCGGGAGCAGATCGTGACAAGTTTTTGTGGTGGCCCATGCAGGCCAGTCTTCGTAAAATGTGCGAACTCGTGGTAGTACCATATTAGTCGTACTACTGCGAGCCTACGACTAGGAAGTAGGATGCTCATTCAAAATTGGAATTAATTAATTTTTTGGGGAATAACTAGGACTATGAGTCCCTTATTTAATTTGACTGTCTGTTAGTTATATAGAGGAACATATGATTTAAATAGAGACTTGTTGAATTCTAAAACCCTATTAGCTAACTTAGAGGAATCTTTCACAGAAGGAACATACTATTGTGTTTTGAAACGAGGGTAGGATCTAAGGTTGGTAGACTGTTCGCTTGGTAGACTAGGACTTTTTGTGGTTCCATTACTAATCTTGACCCCTTGTGTAATTTTATTTTCTCCCATCTAAATCTCATCATCCTATCATAAAATTCTTATTGCTTAAATATTTTCTATTGGTCATAGGTAATTATTTTATCAATGTTTTATTTTTAATCCATTGAGTATTGATTCTAACTTGATTCCATTATCTATATATTACTTCCGAGTCAATTTTGTTGAAATTCAGGATACATATATGTTTCCCCTCGATCCTTGAATAATGGAGAAATAGAAATTAAAGTTTATATTTCTCTTGTCTTTGAACGTTTTCTTCCTAATCAGTTATCCGATTTTCAAAGCAGTTATTTTCATTCAGGTACAAATACTTACACTTTCCCTATCTTAATCACCTTGAAGATTGTTTGAATTATCTACCTAGGTCGTATTACTTATTTATTTGCATAAGTAATAAAAATAATAATGATCCACCTACATTTATTGAGTTTTGAACCTAACCTGCTTCAATTACCTATATATTAAATCCCCACTCGCCTTCCTTAGTTTTCGATCGTATGATTTTCAAAAGTGATACCTTATCGATAATTTTATTTCAAACTGATCATTTCACTTCATAGGTAGATATTAGCCATTTCTATCATGATCAAGTTGTTTGCAATTTTCTTGAAAAATTCTTATAGACAGAGTTTGAAAGAATATTCGATGACCTATAATGGCAAGGCTGTTGCACGCTGTCGGCACTTATTGAATTATCGAGACTGTCGGTTCACTGCAGCCAGCAGTGCACTGGCGTGGCATGACCCATAAGTTGAAGTAGTTTCAAGTAAGAGTAGATTATCAAATATTTTAAAAACTATGCCTTGTTTGTCTTATTTCATCTTTGAGTTACTATGTCAATATTGGATAGAGTTGATAAATATTTTATACAGTTTCCTTACTTGAGTCATGGAACCAAGAGTTGATTGCAGCCAGATATACACTGGCGAGTCATAATTTACGGTAGTGACTTCGGATAGGCTTACAGTTTTCGAATACCATAGAGGCTATATCTTTTATTTGACATGCGACTATTAATTTTCCAAAGCGATCGGTGTCGTATTATTACCATCATCTTCTCAGTAAACTGGTAGTCCTTTCTTCCTTCTTATATGAAATTAATCAATTAACTCCTTTATTGTAATCATTTAGAACCGATTATTATATTTTAACTTCTATTCTACTAGATTCATCATCATACTTAGGTTGTTGAATCTATGATCGTGTCTAAACAATTTTGATTTAGTAACGGATCGTGCCAATGATTTTGACTGGATTATACTTAATGACCTTTTGATCATGACTAGACGATTCAATTATATTTTGATTGTGCCAGTTTGTATGTTTTCCTAGATTTGACTCGGTAATCGTGCCTAAATAATTTTGCGTAAATAGTTAATCGAGTTAATCGTGCCAAAACAAATTGAATTTTGATTGTTCTTAAACGACTTTGATCGTGACTAAACTATTTGACTATAGTCAAAGTCATGCCTATATTTCAAACTCTATTATTGTGAATGTTTAGAATTATCCCAACCTTGAATCATGTTTAGTTTAATCATATTCGTATTCATACCAAATTTTTAATCATGCTTGGATAACTTGCATGATTAGCTTTGATCGTAACTACATCCTACCATATCAAAGTAATTAATCATGTTAGACCTTTTCTAGCTTTTGGATCATTGGTTATGCTAGCATAGTCTCCATCAGTAGTAAATCGTGCCTAAATGACTTTGCTTGTTTAACCAATCCTATTTCGGTTGTATCCTTGACCATTATAACTAGACCCTTTTGACTATGCCTTAATCGTGTCATGTGGTACCTTTTCTTAAGGATCTATTCTATTCACGATCTAACTTGTTTGGTTATTGATCAATCTTTTTCTCGATTATACTCTTAATCGTGCCTAGTCGTGCCCTTGAAATTTCGAGGACGAAATTTTCTAAGGTGGGTAGATTTGTAACTCCTCTTTCCGAAATTCAAAAAAAAATATTATTTATTTCGTTTAATCATTTTACTTTACATATTTTGTTTGGGAAGTATTTTTTCTTTAAAAACATTGTATCAATATTACGGTAATTTTTTCTTTTATAAATCGAGAACTAGATTAATTTTATGGGTTGAAAATCTTAAGTAGTTTTTATAAAAACTATTTGGTTGAAATCTTGTTATTTGAAATATGTTATTATCAAAATTATTTGGTTTCAAAGATGGTTCTATAAACCATGAGTATTTTGACCATAAGATTATTTAATAAAAAACTTTCTAATTTATCTAATTATTCCTAAATAAGATTTTGATTAATATATCATTTTTTTATAATATATTATTAGTAGGATTATTTATTTGAATTTAGATAATGTTTAAATTATTATAATAATTACTTATTTGATTTATTTAAATTTATATGGTTTAGTTTATTGGATATTATTGAAAATTATTTTGAAGTGATTATAATGACCCTTAATTTATTTTAATTGTTACTTGATGATATGAAATATACGAATCAAATTATTTTGATAGTATTGACTATATTCTAAACTATTATTGTTATCGGATATTATAATTGGATTTGATTAGTTAAAGTTTAAATATTTACTGATATAATCATTCAATTTTGGTTCTTATCGGTCTAACATACATATCCCATATATCATATAAATAAAGAGCATTGGCAGCTCATATAGCCACCATGTTCTGCTCATCCCCCTTCAAATGGCCTCTCCACCATCACCAAAGTCCAGCTCCGGTAATCTGCCAGCACCTCGTCGCGACCCCGTCAAACCCATCAATCATGATCAACCATGTTTCGTGTATGTGTCTGGCCTCGGGTCTGACCCCGAATGTCCGTGCCTCATTCCTTTCCCAGTTATTACGTCACAACCTACAAATTGTTCGTCTTGTCCGACATGCTGGACACGACCTTGATTCCTTTCTGTGTCCGAGACAGGATACATCATCCCCACAGAAATGAAAACACAGCACAACCGATCGAGCCCTACCTCCTCGTGCTCGACCGCCACACCACACCACCCCTGCCACCACAGTCGACTCAAAACATCACCGCCACCCAACTACATACCTGAGCCCCGCTCCGAGATTCCCTCTCCGTGCCATGTTGTCGGCGTCTCACACGACCCGAAGTGCTGTGCTGCCCCTCTGGCGAGCATAGCCCACACCGAGCCATGCCCGTGCATCCAGCTCCACGACCACAGCCCAGATCCGCCCGGCGACCAGACCCATCGCCACCGCCATGCCCGGCGATTGTGCGTTCATGCCGGTTCTGTTGAGCCGAGCAACTACTGACCAGTCCCCCGTTGTGCCTCTACAGGAGTCCCCGTGCCAGCGCCACGTTACCTCCTCTTCCGGAGTCGACAGCAAGGCTGCGTTCCGCAGTGACCGTGCGCTCCCTCTCAGCGCCACCGCTGCCTCCGCCTTGAGTCGAAGCCCTTACCGGTGAAACCCGACCATCCCCTCTCCTTGTAAGTCTTTCTGCCCTCCGATCTCTCTATATATTCTCACTCCCGCTCCCTTCTCTTCTTTCTTCAATTTCCTTTGTTTCTCTTCTATGTAGATAACCCATGAAGAAAAAGGGGGAGGAAGAAAGGTTATTTAGTTTGGGTTGTTAGTGGCCGAGTTGCGGGCTGTTGTGTCTGTGGTATTTTGCGTTTATTTTAGTTTTTATTTTATTTATTTGGACTGGGCTTTGGGTACTGGACTGGTATGAATATGTGTTTTATAATTTTTGTTTTGGGCTGGATGATATATATGCAGGTATTAGTGTAAATACATGTATATATATGTAGTTAAATATTTGTAGAAGCATGGAAAAGGACAAAAAAAGCTCATGCGGCTCCAAACAGAAGGAGCCTCATGCGGCTCAGGAATCCTTCAGAACTTTATGCGGCTCGAGACTCCCCAACAGCTCCATGCGGCTCAGGCAAAGACACGTGCCCATACGCTGTCCGCTTCTACAGCTGGCCATAAAGCAGCCTCTTAATTAATTACTCTGATGACAGCTCTGACGCAATGAATGACAACTCTGACACAATGAATGACAGCTCTAACATAAAGCTGAAATAATGATGGCGTGCTCCTTGGGAAAAGAAAAAAACCTTTTATAACTGGCAGGATCCGTCGAGTCCCAAGCACCCTTATACGGCTGCCATATTTATGCGGCTGCCCTCTTCATGCGGCTGCTACCCCTATGCGGCTTCCCACCTCATGCGACTGCTTCCTTCATGCGGCTGCTCGCTTCATGCGGCTGCTTCCTTCATGCGGCTGCCCGCTTCATGCGGCTGCGTCCTTTATGCGGCTGCTCGCCTCATACGGCTGCTTCCTTCATGCGGCTGTCTCCTTCATGCGGCTGCTCGCTTCATGCGGCTGCCTCCTTCAGGCGGCTGTCATCCTCATGCGGCTGCTAGCTTCATGCAGCTATAATCGTGGGGCGCCACCCGTATGTGGTTCACTTAGAGACCGCATTCATGCGGCTCCGTCAGGACGTCCCACTCACGACAGATAAGACACGTGGCGGTCCTCATGGCAGTTGAGACACGTGGCGATCCTCATGACAGTTGAGACACGTGGCTGTCTTATCCCCTCGGAATTATGGCTGCTCGCAAATCATAACAACCAGATTTAGTGCAATCACCATAATTACATGGATCAAATCAGATTTGTTGTAATTTAGCAAATTGGACACGTGGCAGGAGATCCGAGCTTGTCATGACAAATTATGAAGATTCATTACAATCAGCATTAATTGCCCATACGGATTTGGCGCAATCAAGAATTAACTGCCCAGATGTGATGCAATCAAGATCAATGGTCAAGATTATTGGCCGCCGACTTTTCAAAGGACAATCATTGAAACCCTGATGATCACACTCCACTCCTATAAATAGCAAGGTGCCATTCCCTTGCAAAAAGATCACCGATCCAGAACCAAAAAAAATATAGCAAGGTGCCATTCCCTTGCAAAAGAGATCCTCTCTACCCGGCTGGACACACAGGGAGACAAAGGCGCGCACAGAAGAGTCTTCCCATCCTGAGAGCATTTCTTCATCAGAGCCAAGGCTACGTCCGATCGTCCAAGGAGTAAGACAGAGCTGCCGTCGCTTTTCCGAGCCTCTATCGTCACCCCCAGAATCAAAAATAAACAATCGCACTTAGACTGCTGTACCTAGGTTTTCATTCCTAGGCTTTTTTTGTGCGAGCGAGTTTGTATTGTGAGTCTAAGTTCAGTCCTCCTATAAAATTGTTCTATACTTTTACAATCAATGACAAACATGATGGCGACTCTACTGGGGACTAACTTCTCCACGGCTGAGGAGTTGGTGACACAATCGGACGCAGCCAAACTTGGCTCCACTCAACAAATGTTGGTCGCCCGATTCGACCAACAGGCGTTTGAAGAAATGCTCTCCGACGGGAGCACTGGCCCGGTCCAGCGGCGAGCCCGCACGTAGAAGGCCCGCAGGGAGTGGAGGCCCAAATCATTCGCCCATCCCCAAGCTCTCGAAGAAGTACTCTCTGTTGCCCAAGACAGTGAAGAAGTCTCACTTCCGGCCCCACTTCAGACCATAGAGGACTCTGCTGTCCCCAAGTCCAGCAGAAGAAAACACTGTGATGCTGGACTTACAGGGACAAAGAGGAACTCTATGCAGTCCAAGCCGCATAAGGGCGCCAGCCGTATGGAGGCTCATGCGGCCGCAACTGCCAACCGCATGGAGAAAACTTATGCGGCCACAAAAGTCAGCCGCATGAAGAAAGCCCATGCGGCCAGAACTTCCAGCCGTATACAGGCAGCCTGCACGGCCATGACTTCTAGCCGCATACAGAAGGTTCATGCGGCCACAAATGATAGCCGCCTGTAGACAGCCAGCACGGCCACGACTTCTAGCAGCATAGAGAAGGTTTATGCGGCCATAAAGAATAGCCGCATGCAGACAGCCTGCACGGCCACTGATCCCAACCGCATACCATCTGTTCTATGCGGCTCACGGTCAATCTTCGTCCGTCTCTCAGGCGATCCTGACCCCAGATGCTCTCATGTGCCAATCTCCGTGGACTCTTCCTACTATGCACTCTCAGGTGCTAGAAGAAAGAAGTCTCGGGCAGCGCGGGCTCGGCGAGCTCAGTCGGCTGTCCCAACTTCTGACTATCCGGGCTCCCGCTGACTATTACGCGGGCCCCTGATGGAAAGTTGTACAGAACTACCCGTGTCCAGCCCCCCGCGGCCAACGAACGGGATAGTTATCAAGAATCTCCCAACAATGATCAGGGATAAGTACTCGTAATACCCCCACATCAGGGAGCAGGCAGGAGGCCAACACATTCGTGGGCTCAGAATTCCTGGACCCACAAAATGGGTGACTTGCACAACGTGATTCTTCACAAATGCAAAGAAAAGACGAAGATTTGGTGTGCAGAGGGTCCTGTCAGGGACATCAATGCACCCAAGTCATTGTCAACTACTGCTGCAACAAGATGGTAGTACAAGAAGACCGGCGGTCCGTCTTCCAACGGCTGCAACGTCCAAACTCAGAAGACGAGGCGCTTCTCGTCGCCTCCTGCAATTCTGCTCTGAAGATTCCTAGCAGCGAGAGAGGGAAAAAACAAGTGTCTCCAGCTCGAAAATTTCAACCGACGTAACCAAGAAACTTTCTTCTAAACGGTTGTCTACCACCGTTACAGGAGGAGTTTACCAAGGTACTCGCTCAAAGACGAAATCTGCCACACTTGGAGATTCGTCGTCCACATCTCTGGGAGACACTGGAGCCGGGGGTAGCACTCCTCCAAATATCCACAATAATCCAGTGTTCCAAGAAGATAATCCAGGAGAAATAGTTCACCCAACAGATACAGCGGATCCCGACGTCCCCGAGGATATCCCCAACTCTCAAGACGAGGCAAGTTCTAAAGCTGGGGGTACCACTCTTTCTGAGTCCGAACCAGAGGGGAACATTCCCACATATCCGGACGATTTCTCTGTACAAGGGTATGACTCAGAGGGCACGTCCTCTACCGTTACTTCCATCTCTCCTCATGTGAGGATGGTATTCATGACGGACAGCAACCAAGAGGGTCCCAGTGATCGCCAACGCATCGACACTCTGGAGGCCATACTGCATGCCTTGGTCAAGTCCATGGACGAGATCAAAGCGGCCCTTCCAACACTGCAAGGAAGGACGCCTGGCCAAAGAAGCTTGGGTCCCGCGGTCAATGCGGACTCGAACTCAGCTGTACCAAACTCGGGCAATAATCCTCCTGAAATATTGGCTCCCATCGCTGCAGACGAGGCCAGGGAGGCAAGAAGAGAGGTCCAGGAGCTCCGGGCCATGTTCAAAGCTCAAGAAACCTGCCAGGACCTCAGGATACGACAACCGTATCCTGCTGTATGGAGAGATGTTCCCTTCCCACGAAAATATAAACCATTCCACATCAATCCATATGATGGAAAGGGGTCGCCTTCGACTGGTACCGCAATTTGTCGGACATTCGCATCCACTCCTTCACCGGCTTCAAACGTATATTCCTAGAGAGGTTCTACGAAGTAGGACAAGACGTGATGATGTCCACCCTCATGGACGTTGTTCAGGGAGAAAAGTAGCTGACAAGAAACTATATCGAGCGGTTTCGCCAAACCGCGATGAAGTTGCCTTCCGGTAACCCGGATTCCTCCTTAATTGAAATTTGCCAAAAGAGGCTGCTTCCCACGATCAGCCTCTGGATGGACGAATGTCATTTTAAGGATTGGAAGACTTTCATTATCAGTGCCACTAGCGCAGAAGACAAGTTGAAGAAAGCTCGCCAACTAGGATTGTACGTCTCAGAAGGAGAGGACAAGGACAAACGCCCTAGCACCAACAACAACAATGGGAGTAACCCCTCCAACAATCGAGACAACAAGGACAAACAGGTTATGGTGGCCGACACAGCCCCAAAGCCTAAACCAAAACCGGCAGAAAAGCAGTGGCCTCAGATGACCTATTCCTTCGAGGACGGCCATGTCAAGCCCATCTTAGACATGCTCATCCAAGGAGGTCGAATTTAGCTCCCTCCTCCAAGGCGTGAACCTCATCATGCAGAGATGGAGGGCCCCAAGTACCGCCACTACCATCGTTATGTCCACTATGCCACACAAGACTGCTACCAACTGAAGTGATACATCCAACATCTCATCGATTCTAAGGCCCTGGCCATTGATTTCGAAGAGGTGACTGTAGCAGCCAACATGGTGTCAGTAAAATTTGGCAACTTCCCTCCAACAAAGGCTCAAGATGGAATAGTGCCCGTCTCCAGAGCAAGGATGGAGGTTGCTAACCTTCCACCTCCTCGAGACCAGGCTGCTGGTCTAGTGCCCCTTACCACATCACGGAGGGAGATCATGTGGGTCCATCCGGACTTGGTACCTGAGGTGACTCAGTCCGTACCTCCCTCCATCAGCAAGAAGAAGAATGGGAAAATCAAAACATGCCTCACGATCTCGGCAGAGGTCGAAGAAGCTACTGCTGTTGTTACCCACTCCGGCGCACAAACCCAACCTCCACCGGGTAACTCAGCTGAAGACCATCAGCCGACAGCCGCTGATGCTCCAGGACCTTCGCAGCCTTCGACGATCGACAAGCCTTGGCCGAAGGAGACTCGCTTCGACAAACTGCTCCGAAGAGAGACGCCTCATAGGCTGGAGAGGCCGTACAACTTTGACATCTTGGCACAATTGGCCAACACACCGACCAAATTATCACTATACGAACTCCTGAGACTCTCCAAGGATGTTCGCGTCGCACTAAGCGAGGCACTCCAGAATGTCGATGCATATCTGGCTCAGTCCAATCTCACTGGGGAAAGCTCGCCTACAGATCTCCAGGACAGCGCTTGCACAGGGTCAATGCCGAACATTGTCTTCACTCCACAGGATATGCTTATCAAGACCAACTTGTACGATCGCCCTCTGTATTATACTGGGTACATTGGCGATATCAAGGTGGATCGGATGCATATTGATCCCGGTTCTTCCATAAGCATTATCCCGAAGAGCTTACTACACCATCTGCGCATTCTGATGTACCGCCTGACGCCAACAAGCACCGCCATAAGCGATTTCAATTCAGACAGAAGCTATCCAATCGGGAATATTTGCTTAAAGTGCCAAATCGGCGACCTTCAGTCAGAAGTAACCTGTTATGTCATAGATGCAGACACTTCCTACAACATTCTCCTGGGGCGTCCTTGGATACACGATTATATGATCGTGCCTTCCATACTGCACCAGTACTTCAAGTACGTCGACAAACACGGCTTCGTGAGGACAAAATTTGCCGACATCAACCCCTTTAAAGGGGTCGAATCCTACTACTCAGATTCATGCTTGTACGAGAAATCAAAAAAGCACCTCGCTGAAGGAGATACTCAAGCTCAAACTGAGACAACAATTGGATCAGAAGAACCTCTGACGATCCACCTCCAAGCCCGCAAACCTGGCATAACTGTGCCCCTTACAGCCACTCTGCGTAAGGACACAATTAGCTTCTCTGCACTGGAGGAACAGATGATAATCCGATTGCCAAGGTCTGGCCAAGCGCTAAGACCTATGACAGAGCCACTGACAATCAGGTTGCCTAAAGCTAGCCAGCAACAGATAGGGGAGCTCAATCCCTCTGTCAAGCCAATGATAATTCGTGTTCCCAGAATGAATCGGCAACCGAGCACTAAGCCAGGGACTGTTAGCCTGCCAACAACAACTCCCCGCCTAGCACCGAGCATCAAACTGGGGGTGGCTAGTACGCCAACGACTCCATGTTTTGCTCCACCCATGGAGCCCCTGATGATTAAGCTGCCCAAGTCATCTTCTCAGTCTTTATTTACATAGGGGATAGCTGAAGAAGAGTCAAAACTGGCCAAGTATGTGGCTGCTTACACTGATGAGCCAACCGCAGATGATGTAATCCTACTGGAAAAGATACCTTACTTTATCAATAAAGGGCTATCTTTGAATTATCTCGAGCTTAATAGGCTTTGTAGAATGTACGCTATGGAACATGGTATAGGCACTCACCTGCACACATAGGTAACAAATGTCTACACCACAAACCAACTAACTCCAGTGGAAGACGCTTACCGTATAATCGAGGGAGAGGATCATCCAATCGTCTTCGGCCGGAAGAATGACCCATAACCCTTTAGGGTAGAGGAAGTTGATCACAAACCCGACATCGGGAGATTGCCCCTTTATTTGTATAGTTTCCAATCCAAGTACCTCATGCAAAAACAAGGGTTTGATCTGGAAACTACACCAGGCTTAAACTACGGCGCTGGACGACGGTTACCCTTATAATTGTCGGTCCTAGCTGGAAAACCACGAGACTACTACAACAAGACCAGATGTGGGCTAGGTTATATTATACCAGCAACGACCCCTGAAAGCTCAGACGAGGAATGCGACTGGTATTCTCACTCAACCGGATCACCCACTTCTGATTCAGATGTCAGCATCGGAGACATGCTCAGGCAAGTCTGGTCTGTCAATATGGCATTTGCCGACACCTACGAAAAAGATGAAGACATTCTTGAACGTCTTGAGTTAGAGCCGTAGGCACAAGAACTAGATGCGCAGTAGGAGAAGCGGTTCGAACCAAGAGAGCCTCCCACCGAGGATGAGGTTATACAAGTCGATCTCGGTGATGAGTCATCTCCAAAGCCCAACTTCGTCAGCAAGAATCTGACAGACGAGGAGCGAGAATCACTACTACAACTCGTCAGAGAATACATCGACGTGTTCGCCTGGAGCTAAGAAGATATGCCAGGACTGAACCCCGAGGTTGCACTTCTCAAGCTCAACATACGTCCGGACACAAAACCGGTCAAGCAACAGCAACGACGGTTCCGTCCTGACGTCATGAATGCTATTGAAGCTGAGGTCAATAAATTGATAGCCAGAAGCTTCATCCATGAAGAACAACATCCTGACTGGGTCGCCAACATAGTATCAGTCCTCAAGAAAAGTGGAAAGATTCGAATCTGTATCGACTTTCACAATCTGAATGAGGCATGTCCTAAGGATGAGTTCCCTCTCCCTATCACAGACATCATGATCGATAATACCTGCGGCTTTGAGCGTATGTCATTTATGGATGGTTTTTTGGGGTACAACCAAATCAAGATGTTCCCTGATGACGAAAAGCATACATTATTCTGAACACCAATTGGCACATACCGCTACACAGTCATGCCTTTCGGTTTAAAGAACGCTGGTGCCACCTATCAAAGAACTATCAGCGTCATCTTTAGAGACCACTTGTGCAAGACAGTAGAATGCTATATCGACGACATCGTCGTCAAAAGCCGCTCTAAGGAAGATCATCTGTATGATCTGAGGACAGTGTTCGACCTGATGCGAGCGCATAATTTGAAAATGAATCCCACAAAATCCTTCTTAGGCGTATCCAGCGAGAAGTTCTTGGGTTTCATCATTACCTTCCAGGGTATCCATGTAGACCCTGAGAAGACGAAGGCAATCATGGAGATGGGTCCCCTGAGAAATCTCCGTGAACTCCGAGGCCTTCAAGGGAGGCTAGCCTAGATCCGGAGGTTTATCTCCAACCTCTCTGGACGATGTCAGCCATTCACCCACCTCATAGAGAAGGGCATTTCGTTCGTATAGGATGAAGAATGCCAGCGTGCCTTCGACAGCATCAAAAAATATCTGACGAACCATCCAGTCCTGGTAGCCCCAGTTGCTGGAAGACTATTCCTGCTCTATAAAGAGCGATGGAACATTCTCTCGGTGCTCTGCTAGCACAAAACAATGAGGCAGGTCATGAGCAAGCCATATATTACCTCAGCCGAATGATGATAGGGCCGGAGCATCGATACACTGCCGTAGAAAAAGAGTGCCTTGCTCTGGTTTTCGCCATTCAGAAGACGCGATACTACGTCACAGGATAAACCATCTACGTCATATCAAGAGTCAACCCCCTCAGGGTCCTTATGACTAAACCAGGCGCACTCAGCTCTCATCTCGCTACCTGGGCGATATTACTGTCCCCCTACCACATGATCTTCGTCCCGCAAAAGGCTGTTAAAGTTCAAGCTCTGGCAGACTTTTTAGCAGCTCATCCAGGTTCGGAATCAACCAAAATAGACGAAGAGATTCCAGACGAGGTCGCTAATTCAAATGTAGCCTCCCATGATACCATATGACGAATGTTCTTCGACGGCGCTTCCAGAACTGGGCCCAAGGGTAACATCATCGTTGGAGTCGGAGTAGTGCTAATTTTTTCTACCGGATTGGTGATCAATCGAGCTTATTCCCTCACGGAGCCCTGTTCAAACATCGTGGCTGAGTACAACAATTTGGTCATTGGCCTCCGACTTGTAAAAGATCTGGGGGTAGAGTACCTTAAAGCATACGATGATTCACAGCTAATCGTCAATCAGATCCGGGGCTCATACGAAGTTCGTCATGAAGACATGATCCCCTATCACTAAATAGCAGTTGACATCATCTCGTCCCTGGAGGGGTTCTTCATAGAAAACGTTCCCAGGCTCCAGAACATTGAAGCCGATGCCCTAGCAGGCCTTGCCGCTTCCTTAGCAGTTCCGAATCAAGCTCATCATCTAGTTGACATAATAGGCCGTGAGTTGGTCTGTCCCAGGAATAATGTTCAATGTGTTGAGAGTTACTCCGCTCTGACAGTCGATGAAGCACCAGACTGGAGACAACCATTCATTGACTTCGTAGTCTACGAAATCTTGCCAGAGGATCCTAAGGAAGCCACTTCTATCAGAAGACGTTCCCTCAGATTCTTCTACGATACAGAGACAAAAATGCTATATTGGCGATCATACGATGGTTTACTGCTTCGATGTCTGTCGAATATAGAAGCCAAGAAGCCGTGCGTGAAGCTCTTGATGGCATCTGTGGGGCCCATCAGCCTGGCCCGAAACTATAAGATTGCCTTCGCCGAATGGGCTACTACTGGCCCACAGTGGTTGCAGACGCAATAGACTATGTACGAAAATACAAGGCCTATCAAGTCTACACAGATTTCATCCACCAGCCATCCGAGTTTTTACACCCGACGGTGGTATCCTGGCCATTCGAAGCATGGAGAATGGACATCAATGGTCCGGTCACTCCACCTTCGTCCAGAGGATATCGCTTCATACTCGCAATCACAGATTACTTCTCCAAATGGGCGAAGGCTGTTCTGCTGGCAGAAGTGAAGACTTCAAATGTGATTAGCTTCCTCAAGCATCACGTCATCTATAACTTTGGACTGCCCCGAAGGATCATCCATGATAATGGTCCGCAGTTCGCAAGCCACGCTTTCTATCGGTTTTGCGACAAACACCGAATCCAGAATATTGCTTCAATACCTTACAACCCGGTGGCTAATGGTCTGGCTGAAGTATTCAATAAAAAAATCATCAAGCTTCTCAAGAAATTTGTGTCATCAAACAAACGCGACTGGAATGAAAAGCTTGGCGAATGCTTATGGGTGTACCATACTACAGTACGAACTGCCACCAGAAACACACTATTCTCTCTGGTATACGGAAGTGAGGCAATTCTCCTACTGGAGACTCAAATCCCCTCGCTCTGTGTCGCTCTCACCTACCGATTGACGACAGATGATAATCACCATCGCCGACTACAAGAGCTGGAGGCCCTAGATGAGAAGCGCCTGTTAGCTCAACAACGAATCGAGTTATACCAGGCACGTATCTCCGGAGCCTTCAACAAGAAGGTTAAAATCAGAACATTCCAAGTGGGTGACCTCGTTCTGGCAGTTCGAAGGCCGATGGTTATGACTCACAAAACCGTCGGCAAATTCCAACCAAAATGGGAAGGCCCGTTCATCATCGACATTGTATTCTCTAATGGAGCTTACCGCTTCGCAAAACAAAATGGAGACTTGCTCATGTTGCCCATCAACGAAAAGTTCCTAAAGAAGTATTACGTCAGAAATGACAGTTGCCAGGGTAATGAGTTACGTACCCGCTGGTACCACTGAACTCACATCCCGACTACAAATCTACCAAAATGATGAGTTACGTACCCGCTGCTACCGCTGAACTCACATCTCGACTACAAAATCTGCCAAAATGATGAGTTACGTACCCGCTGGTACCGCTGAACTCATATTCCGACTACAAAATCTGCCAAAGTGACGAGTTATGTACCCCCTGGTACCGCTGAACTCACATTTCGACTACAAATCTGCCAGGGTGTTGAGTTATGTGCCCTGTGGTACCGCTGAATTTATATCCCGACTACAGACCTTCCAGAATGACGAGTCATATACCCTCTCGTACCACTGAACTATCATGCCGACTCCAAATTAATCTTTCAGATTGTCGAGTTATGTACCCGTATATACCGCTGAACTTACACTCTGGTCACTACAGATAAATCTATATTGCGTCTTTTAGGTAGTAAGTCATGTATGATTATACCTCTGAACTTTCTTCCCAAAAAGAGCTCCCTCCTTATGATCCAATACCCGCACTTTCAGTGCACAAAAGGGGTAACAGATCCACAGATTTTTCGAAACAACCACGCCGATGTTACCTCTGAGTTGTTTTCCTTCCATCAAAAACAAACCGCCCCTCATATAGAACTTCCACGTCCTCATTACCACTGAGTTGTTCTATGCACCCTTCATGGAGCCCACTCCTGCCATATCCTCATTACCTCTGAGTGGGAAGGCTCCATCGAAGAAACCCTCATATTTACCACGTCTTCATTACCTCTTAGTAAGAATGTTGGTTCTCTCTCGACTTATTATCTGTACCAAAAAAAACCCCCAGGGTACGCCAAGGATGATAGGCCCACAAATGTCCTCTGTTGACCACAAATGTCCACTGCTAACCACAAATACTGTACTAAGTTTCCTAGTACATTCCCCTTATTTCTCATCATGCCCCGGGAGCCCAGCTATTCCATGGCATTCTTTTTCCCGATACCGAAAACTTCCATGGCCAACTCACTATAGAATTTTCTAAGTATGCCCATCAAACTTGTTATCCGTACCTGAAACCAAGGCATGCCAGGGTTAGCAAGTCCACAAACAGTCCCCAGTAGGGCCAATACCACAACACTATAAACACAATAAGCAGTACAAATGAAGGGTAGAATAAAGCATACTATGTTATTTGAAAGGCAAAAAGTACTACATGTTCTGCGGACCACACCCCCCTCGAAAAAGGAAAAGAACAAAAATGAAAAAAGGAAAAAAGTCGACTATGGTTCGGCGATACATAACTGCATGAGACAGTCTCTCAGCAACATAGTCGACCGCTCGAACCCCTGCTTGGCCCTACACTCGGCCTCCTGAGCCAACCGCTTCGCATCTTCTAGGTGCGCATGAGCCCGCCAGCCATCCTCGAGCTTCTCCAAAACACGCTCCAGGTTAGCAGAAGCTCGGGAGACCTTGTCGGCCTCCTGAACGATCAGCTCTTTGTCCGTGTGGGAAGCTTCAAGCTCAGACTCCAAGAAGGCCAGCTTCCTCTAGAGTTCAAGGATCTGCTCTTGTGTATCAATTATTCCGCAAGAGGCTGCCGCTTTTTGAGCTGTGCAATCCTCGCTCCTGTGGCTCAGTCGATCATATTGAAGAGACAGGTCACCGAGGTCCTTCATTATAACCGGCTTGGACTTATCTCATGTAGCCCTTACCTTTTCCAGGACAGTGGTAAGGAAGCCCCGCTCCTGATCTTTTGCTGCAGATAAATCAGCTTGCCTCAGCGCTTGAAACTGGGCCACGAGCTGATCAGCCTCTAACAATTTGGGTTCCAGAAGCACAGCTATCCCTGCCCCACCAGGGAGGGCTTTAAGAATATCAATTTGGCCTCGGGCACATTGTCGGGCCAAAGTAAAGGGGGTCCCACGCTCTACAGCAGCTTCGACCCCTCACTTCAAGTGGTGGTAGAAACTGTCAACTACATCCTGTGATGCCTCATCTAGAACTTTCGTAGAGGACGGCGTCAGAGGAAGTGTAGCCGGCAGTGTCCATGGAGATACGCCAGAACCTGCCGCCCCTGCCACTAGGGAAACAAATTTATAACGAAAAGATACATGGATAGCAGCTAACTCCTCCTCCGCAGCCCGAAGGACCTGGATACTCGACAAAGATGAGAGGTCGACCCCCGAAGCCACATGAGCAAAGGAGGATGCATGGACCATTGCTCCATGACCCGGCTGCGCTGCTATCCGATCTTCCGAACTCGAGCCAGCGGGAGGCCCCTCAATATAAGTCAGGAAATGAGGGGGCACACTTCCTCCCGTCGGATCCCCGCTGGTAGCGCCTTCCCTGACAATATCTATCATTGGCAGTGAAGAGGCAGGACTTGTATGTCCAGAGCAACCATCAATCAGCATAACCCAAAGGAGTGATGATAGAGCGAATGGGCCTCCTCACTAGTCAAAATTTGGCTTATCTTATAAGGGGAGGGTTATGGAGGCTGAGGCTTGCTTACAGCCGCCATAGTCCCCTCACCAGTAACCTCCAACCCGAATTCAGCTGGCTCTTCTGTCCTAGCCACCCCGGAAGGAGATACGACTAGATCAGTGTCACCCTGCTAAAATTCAACGGGCTCGGGGACAGGTTCAGCGGAGCCCCCGTCGCCCTGTATCGAGGCCTCAGCAATGTGAGATCCCTCAGCCGCCGTCGAGAGAGCCCCGACAGAAATAATCCCGGCACACATATCATTGATCAAAGTGTTCAGGGCCGGATCGACGAAACAGTGGCTGGTTCTCGAGATTCCTCTTCTTCTGACGCCTACGAGAGGAAAGGAAAATAATTAAGGTCAAAGTTCAGGAGAAAAGAAGAACTGAATAAAGATGGTAGTAACTCGATTTACCTCCGAAGCGGGGTCGACGTCCTCGCTTCTCTCCTTTATAGTTAGCATGCGACGTCGGGTCGCAGCCTATTTCCGGGAGTAAGGAATACCGCCAACAGGGGAGATTTGCCTGCTACGTTTTCGTATAAGACAAGGTACAACAAGTGGCTGATCCACTACCATCTCATTTGGCACGACAGGTGGCTGATCCGCCATCATCTCATCTGACATAACAGACGGCTGATCCGCCGTAACATCTTCCACCGGAAGGGAAGAGTTATCCGCATCATGATCATCATTCTCTTCGTCCGCAGTGGTGGACTCTGAGTCAGGCACGAAAACTGTGTTCGCCTTCCTTTTTCTTGTCTTAGACCCCTTGGGCTTCTCCGCCAAGCTGGTACCCACAATAAAGCTGGTACTCGGGTCAAAATTAATGGGAGACTTGCTCGCGGCAACATGGTATAGGATTGCCATATACAATATCTCTCATGGCACCTCACCATCAGGAACTGAAAAGGTGGTTCGGGTATGAACCGTGTCATAATAATGCCATGCCCTGATACCATCTAGGACGCTACCTTCAAAGCCCAGGTAGGAGCTAGGACTATCAAAAAATAGCTGGCTATACCCAAACTGGTGGGAGAACCTGCTGGGCAAATAGGGCTCCAGGTAGACGTTGTTGCGGTTATGATATACTAGGTGCACCGGACGGATATTACGTAGCCAAAGGAGCATTTTCTCGGGCAGGAGGAGAGGAGGTTCGGTACCATCAACATGAATGCCCCTCACTTCTTTGGCAGTAAAACGAGGTACGGACATAAAAAAGTTGTATCCGTCCACTCTCGCCAGTGCTCTCCGACAGGCTGGCATGGTGCTGTACTCCTAGGGCTGATTGTGGATTCGGAAAATAAAAGCGTCATCAGCCGTAACGCCATCTTCTGCTTCAGGCCTCATCAAAGACCGGTTGTGCATTAATAACCACCCCATCAGATAATGGTATGACAGCTCTATGCGCTCAAAATCCATCGCCGTGTCACGGGCGATGACCTTGAAAGAAAAGACACGAAGGCCATGGTGTATGCTGTACACCATGGCTGGAAGAAGAGCCAACTTGGCCCCAAAGACCAGCTTTACGGCAGGGAGGATAAAATGGCGACTGATCCTCTCAATGGAACCTGCCCCTCCGGAGACTACGCAGTTTCGTAGCCACACCATCAGGAATCCTGCCAAAAGCCCCTTCTCCGACAATCGCTGAGCACCATGATAAAAATAACTAAAGGAGTCGGTCTTACTCCCAAAGGTGTCGCCCGTGGACCTCGATCTCTTGGCAGTTGACACCAAGTATTGTACCTCCTCATGAGTTTGAGGATCTCGGGAAGAAACTCGGCCTGAGGCACCTAGTGTGAAAAGATATGTGACTCAGGTGGTGGTGTGAGGAATGCTCCCTTCCGAGCTACCATATTTCTTGATAGCCGTCTGATGATAAGTACTGTGGTGACATAACAATTCCCGATACACGGCAACAAAACCCAAAAACTGCCGATCCAAATCCTCGAGCTCTTCGCTTGTAGGGGTGTACACTTCAAAGACTTCTTCCCCCCAGGGCAGCTTGGAGACAACGTACATCTCGTGGAGAGCGAGTCCCAGCTCCCCTCCTGGTGTGAAGAAGGTCCCCGTCCGCCGGTTGTACATCTCCAGAAGAGCCTTGAACAATGGCTTATTTATGGATACACTATGACAGGTGCCCCGAATGGCGTGGTAGAGGCCGATCTCACGCAGGGGAGTCGCATATTTTTGCAGATTCTACGTGGTCAGGTTGGTCCACGTAGGGATAGGGTTTATCCAGTTCGACAACACCAACCGGCCGACGGGATACGACCCTTTGCGAGCAAGCTGGTTCAAGAAGGTATCAGCCTGAGAGAATATGAAATTAGGACCCGTGACGTTTATAAAGATACCCGGAGCTAGTCCCATCACGTACCGACTGACCGATTCCTTTTCCGGATACGCTGACCCCAAATTCCTATTGTTATGGATGTTTCCCACAAACATCCCCGACTTGCTGGGAGTCAAAGCGATAGCATATTGAACCAGGATAGAGGAAAATGACGCTCTATCGGAGGGATATGGATCTCCACCCCGTCAAGAGTAAAGTCCCAGCTCTCGGATACATCCAGCGCCCGGGTGTTCTTTACAGACAAAGCATTTCCAAAGAGGAACACATGCTTCAGATATTCCCCATCCAATTGCCCCAAGTTTATCATGGCGCAAAGGAAGTGAAAGGACTATTTTTTGATAGCATTCAGCCTCTCCAAAGGCTCTTTTGGGAGCTGGTTCGTCACATACTCGACTATGTGGTCATATCGATAGCCCATAGCCGATTGGGCGTGACCCACCAGAGGCTCTCCTGCTGCATTAACTGGCAGATTCACTGAAGAAGGAAAGAAAGAAACAAATCAAAAGATGGCTAAAACGAAACTACTGAGTGCTTTGGCTTATAGGCGCTTATGCGGCTCTATTTAAAGACGAGCTTATGCGGCTCTATTTAAAGACAAGCTTATGCGGCTCTGTTTAAAGACAAGCTTATCCGGCTCTATTTAAAGATGAGCTTATGCAACTCTATTTAAAGATGAGCTTATGCGGTTCTATTTTAAAAGAGCTCATGCGGCTCTGTTCGAACATAAGCTTATGCGGCACTGATTAGCGTAAGCTTATGCGGTTCTGTTTAGCGTAGGCTTATGCGGTTCTACTTAGCGGAGCATTATGCAACTCATTTCAGAGGAGCTCATGCGGCTCGATTCAGTACAGCCTTATGCGACCTAATTCGGACGAGCTTATACGGTCATGTTTGAGAGGACTTCATGCGGCTCGATTCAGAGGGACTTATACGGCTCTGTTCGAAGGGTCATCATGCGGTTCAGTTTGTGAAGCGTCTATGCGGCCACTAGACAACTCCCATACAGCTCGGACATGGGACGTACATGCGGCCCATGCAATTTGAACAGTTCGACGAAAACGAAGAACACATTAAAGGCTTGTGCATAAAGCATGCAACAGAGCTGTCTTTGTTAGGGTTTCGAAGTATACGATCCGCCCAAACCCTTACCAGCAATGGTGGGGTGAACATCGGGGTAGACTTCAGATGTCGTGGCTGATGAAGAAGCCACTCCCTTATCCTTCGCCGCGCTGTAGAAGACTTAGGGGCCATTGTTGACGGATGAGCGGAGAAGGACGACGAAGACAGTAGCTTTGGGCAAGAAAGAGTTGAAGACGAGAGAAAGTAAAGAAGTCTCTCTATCCAAGAACGTTCCTATTTATAGGCAGAAGGAGAGGGAAGGGGACGCTTCGATCTGTGTGCTACAAAATTGATTCTTTAGTCACCGAGGAAAATCTGGGCCGACCCTTGGAATCCTGCCCTAAAAGGCGGCTTTAAATCCAAAGCAAATCAAGGGCAATAAATAAGACGTATATGTGGCAGGGAGACGTGGCAGAGAGCTTATGCGGCCAGACAGTCCATGTGACCAGACAGTCTATGCGGCCAGAAACGACCCATGCGGCTAGGAAGGCCATGCGGCTAAGAAGTCCATGCGGCCAGAACATCCTATGCGGCTAAGAAGTCCATGCGGCTAGAATACCCTATGCGGCCAGAAGGGCTTATATATAGCCATGCTTCTTATTCAAAGTATTTCAATTTTTCAAATTGAAAACTTTGAAGGGGGTCTTGTAGAAGCATGGAAAAGGACAAGAAAAGCTCATGCGGCTCCAAACAGAAGGAGCCTCATGCGGCTCAGGAATCCTTCAGAACTTTATGCAGCTCGAGACTCCCCAACAGCTCCATGCGGCTCAGGCAAAGACACGTGGCCATACGCTGTTCGCTTCTATAGCTGGCCATAAAGCAACCTCTTAATTAATTGCTCTGATGACAGCTCTGACGCAATGAATGACAACTCTGACACAAAGAATGACAGCTCTGACATAAAGCTGAAATAATGATGGCGTACTCCTTGGGAAAAGAAGAAAATCTTTTATAACTGGCAGGATCCGCCGAGTCCCAAGCACCCCTATGCGGCTGCCATCAGCATGAGGTCGCCCTCTTCATGCGGCTGCAACCCCCATGCGGCTGCCCACCTCATGCGGCTGCTTCCTTCATGCGGCTGCTCGCTTCATGCGGCTGTTTCCTTCATGCGGTTGCCCGCTTCATGCGACTACGTCCTTCATGCGACTGCCCGCCTCACGCAGCTGCTTCCTTCATGCGGCTGCTTCTTTCATGCGGCTGCCCGCTTCATGCGGTTGCCTCCTTCATACGGCTGCCCGCTTCATGCGGCTGCCTCCTTCATACGGCTGTCATCCTCATACGGCTGCCTCCTTCAGGCGGCTGTCATCCTCATACGGCTGCTAGCTTTATGTGGTTAGAATCGTAGGGTGCCTCCCATTTGCGGTTTACTTAGAGACCGCATTCATGCGACTCCGTCAGGACGTCCCACTCACGACAGATAAGACACGTGGCGGTCCTCATGGCAGTTGAGACACGTGGCGATCCTCATGACAGTTGAGACACGTGGCTGTCTTATCCCCTCGGAATTATGGCTGCTCGTAAATCATAACAACCAGATTTAGTACAATCACCACAATTACATGGATCAAATCAGATTTGTTGTTATTTAGCAAATTGGACACATGGCAGGAGATTCGAGCTTGTCATGACAAATTATGAAGATTCATTGCAATCAGCATTAATTGCCCATACGGATTTGGCGCAATCAAGAATTAACTGCCCAGATGTGATGTAATCAAGATCAATGGTCCAGATTATTGGCCGCCGACTTTTCAAAGGACAATGATTGCAAACCCTAATGATCACACCCTACTCCTATAAATAGCAAGGTGCTATTCCCTTGCAAAAAGATCCCCGATCCAGAACTGAAAAAAATATAGCAAGGTGCCATTCCCTTGCAAAAGAGATCCTCTCTACCAGGCTGGACACACAGAGAGACAAAGGCGCGCACAGAAGAGTCTTCCCATCATGAGAGCATTTTTTCATCAGAGCCAAGGCTACGTTCGATCGTCCAAGGAGTAAGGCAGAGCTGCCGTCGCTTTCCCGAGTCTCTATCGTCCCCCCCAGAATCAAAAATAAACAATCGCACTTAGACTGTTGTACCTAGGTTTCCATTCCTAGGCTTTCTTTGTGCGAGCGAGTTTGTATTGTGAGTCTAAGTTCAGTCCTCCTATAAAATTGTTCTGTACTTTTACAATCAATGGCAAACAATATTATATAGCAATACTTGTATTGATAGTATTATTAATATATTATTTTGTTATTATTATAGTTATTAGTTATTTTGTGGCATTTAATATATGGACTTAAAGGGAACCTTGGTAAGTTTAGGGATTATCACTCATTTGGCCTTGTTAATGGGCCTTAAACATCTATATAATTTAAATACTTTGGACTAGATTATTACCACGGGCTTTATAATAAAGTATATTAAAGATATTATCATAATATTTTCTATAAAATTAAAGTATGTTTCATATTTCACAATAATTAGTTTATTTATTTCCTTATTTTGTTTTAGTGGTTTTAGGGATTTTATTTTGGGCTTTTGATTCATTCGATTTTATTGTTAGTAGACTTTTTGGTATAACTACTTGTACATTAGAAGTATTTCAGATTTTATTAAAAAGCATCCTTAAAAATAAATTATATAGTATTTTCTTAAAGGGTTTTTTTCCAAAAGTGTTTATAAAGTTTATAAATAGTTTCTAAACATCTTTTAAATAATTATATTGTTATAGATACTTTCTAGGTTAGGAATTGTGTTTCTTAAATGATTTTCTCTTAGATTAATCGTGATCATAACCAATCTAATCGTACTTCTATTTCTTTGTCAATCCACATCGACCATAGCCAATCAGACTATTCTGGATGCAACAGTATTATCGGTTTCATCAGCTAAGGACCTCCGGCGAGTACATTTCTGATAGTTTTCGTATTTGATCATATCTATGATTCATGTATTTAGTGGTGCTTTACATTGATATTCGGTTGATTTTTAACACGATTGTACACGAGATAGTAGTTATGGATTCTTTACATGTTATTTTTCTTGACTTGCATGTTTACCCCGTTTGTGACTTGTTGAATCCATGAGTACAAGTAGCACGGGGAAGTACATTAGTAGACATGTAAATATTCCCAAAAATATTCCAAAATGTCTGATCGTGTCTGATAGAAGTCGTACAATTCACGTACGGGGTACCAAATTTACCCCTTAGCCATTTACATGTCGAAAGTGTATTTCAAATGACTAGTTAGATGTAGTCATGCTATATTACAGTTCCTGTCACTCCCTTGTTTTGGATGCCATGTTCTCCTGCCTTTACTCACATGTTTTATACCATGATTCCTGTTTATACACCCATCATGTATTTTAGTATTATTTATAGTTTTATAGATTTTTTCAATTATTGGAACTTCTGTTAGAATGGTTCCTTTTGTAACTGGATCGTTGATTTAGGTGAGGATGACGTACTTCCTACTTTCGTGTTGTGGACCATACGAGAGGAGATAGAGACTAGAGATTAGTTAGGTAGTTGAGTTTTATTGAGTTGTTTTTTATAAATTATGAGACATTATACCTTATATCAAATGTAAATCTTTGAATATTATAATTTAGTTTAATTTTGTGAATGAGCATTTAGTTGTGATTTTGAGTATTGTGGCTAGACAGTGTTCTATCGCCGACATTGCGGCATAGGCTGGCTTGGATACGCACTCGTATCTCGAAAAGTGGGAGCGGGTGGTGACAGGGTCGAACAACAAGAAGAAGAGGGGAAAACAACAGCAGTTTGGCGACAATGGAGTTGGGTTGGGTTAGGATTTATGGAGAGGGCTTTTCAGTAGGTTAGTGTGTTACATATACAAAGGGTTGAAAGGGGACCGTTATAGGTTTTTCTTATGTGGGTAGGGTTGGGTATTGATGGGTTTTGGAAACCAAATACAAGCGAGATTGACATATGAAGATACAAGTTTCCAAATTAGAAACTAGCATTGATCGAGTTTTCCTAATAGGTTTGACCCAATTAAAGTCTTAAAAAATCTGAAATAAAAAAAATCTAGAATGGCCCTATCTATGTGGGAATGACCCTAACAGGTCATCTTCAACTTGTTAGACAAGTTTAGGCTCAAGAATTACCCGATTTGGAAATAGGCTTAAAATATCACATAAGGGGTCCTATGAGCCTTTTGAATTTAAATACAACATAGGGCCTCTATTGAGTGGGACACCATAGGCATGTGTGTAGTAGGCTAAAAATAGTCGAAATCATATCTTGCCTTGTTTAGGTTGGATCGATGTCAAGTAGGGAATTTAAAGTGGAAGTTACGACAAGTTTTATGGTAGATAACTTCTTGGTCTACATTGACCCCGAACTTGTGCGAAGCAAATAGAATACAAGAAGTCATATTTGAGTCAGAAATGATATGCCAATTTGTAGATAAACTTTTCTAGGTCAAAACTCATGAAAGAAGTTTCTAGAGTTTGGCATTTCTTGTGCACCAAAATATAAAGCTACGGAAGAATATAGATTATGATCATAAATAAAAGTGAGAAAATATATATTAATAACTATATTAAATAAAAATAATAAAATAAAAAATGACTCTAAAAATCTAGGGGGCTTATAACCTACCCACCCTAAGAAATTTCGTTCTCGAAATTAGACATACAATATTATACAACACATAATATTAATACTAATAAATTATCAATGGCATAATCCCAGCTTCGTCTTGTAATCCTTCTGAACGCGTACCTTCTTGCCGCCAAAGTGACTAACCCAGAGCTCCTTTTTTAGCACATGAACCCTCTGCTAAAGATGTAATCCTAGATGTCTTATCAATCCTTCATGTTGTCCTCGAAATTACATTAAAGCATGCATAATTGAAACTATTTAAACATGATTTCTAGAGGACCCTTATACCAATGGGATTCTAAGTTTACAATATCTATCTAAAACTAAGCACACGTAATTCTAAATACTTCCTAACTAAGATGAAGACAACACAAAATCTAATTATAAGAATGGTACAACTTTCTGTGGAATACAATATTTCGGTATTGCGGGATGAAATCAAGGCTTTCTAAGCAGTCCTAATTGCCGTCATGGTGCTATTGGTTAGCAACTCTATAAGGAAAAATTATTACTAACTCAACACTATTCCTATATAGGCCATGTATTCAATAAAATAGAAGAAAAATAATACTCTACTCCTTCTGACTATCAATAGGCTATACAATTCATATAAGTACACCTAAAATTTTGCACTATCTGCTAGACAAGGGTCGAGGCTGAGCTGAACAGATACACACACACCTATTGGTCAATCTTCTAGTCATTGTATTTTATAGATCGTTTCAAGGCTAGTCTTACGATATGTAGAGATAGTCGTCTAACCCAACTCAAACCTTCATACTCTATCTAATACTTCTAGGTCACCTATCATAATATTAATACTCGAATAAAAAATCCCTCTAGTACTTCTATTCAAGGTTATATCTTAGGCAAAGAGTAGCATAGATTAGTCTATTAATCTTAGGGTCTCTCGTTAGGGTCAAATCCTGCAATATACTCTATTCTAGCTTCCATCTAAGGGGAATATCTATAAAATTCTACCCACCATAGCTATTTACCTGCTCCCATCAAGCATTGGTTCCTATGTCCTCTAGGTAAAAATTTCTATCGCAGAAGAATGCTACTCCTACCTACTCGGTCCATCTAGTAAAGGTGTCTATCTCTACCCTACTCGTTTATGGATAATCACTCCCTATAATATTCTATCCCTCTTACTTCTATCACACAATATAAAATAAATAGTTCATTAAGCGTAGATGTTCAGTTCTTTGAAATTAGAAAAGACGAGAATTCGATATAAGGAGTTCAAAAGAGGTATGTTCAATTACAAACACGATGTTCTGTTTGCAAAAACAAAAATTTGTTTTATTCCAAACTTGTAAAAGAGTACAAAGTACAATAAATTCTGGAGAAGTACAACTTTAGAAATCTGATCAGAAGACGACCACTTTATCCTTTGGACTATGTGAACTTGAAGACTGTAGCCTCTGGAGATTGCACCAGTAATTTTACAAGAGTTCTTGATCTCCTCTTGATGATGATTGGAAACTCTATTTATAGAGTTCAGGAAATTACTGTCTTAGCAGTTATTCTCATGTGCGCGAGACTGGATTGTGCCATACTGGATTGCGCCAACCTCCTGTTGCGCCAACTTTCATTCAGTTGTCAATCGTGTACTAACTGTATTTAGACGTATGGCATCGTATGATTGAGATGCACGTGGTCGTGTACAGGATAGTAGACACGTCTTGAGAGATTAGTGGCATGTGCGCCACATCATCCTGCTTTAGAATATAAGTTATCTCAACTTTATCAGGTTGCGCGAGCTTCAGTCAACAAGTCAAACTGCGCTTGATTTGAGCGGCGCCTACACACGTGGCAGCTTCTGATAAAAAGTCGTTCAGGTTGCGCACAGGCGCAATTAAGGATTTTGTTTAGATTGTGCCTGGGCGCAACTCACGAAGTGTATAAGACAGCTGTCCACCAACTTTTCCTCGAGCGGCACAATTCACGAGATTCGAAGAGATTTTCCTCCTTCGCTGTTGTGTCAGTCGTCAGTATGGTCTGGTAATGATGACCATTAAGTGTAAGATGCCACGTAGGTTTTGGCACAAAAAGATTGGGCGCAGTTTGATATCAGGCGCAATCTGATCGGTGGCGTAGTCTGCTTCATATCAGTGGCACAATTTGATTTTTGAGGTGCAACTTGATCACTGGTCAGTATTTTGAAGGCGCAACTTAATTTTTAGGCTCTACAAGACCCCCTTCAAAGTTTCTAAAACTTAAAGACATT
Source organism: Iris pallida (assembly GCA_029216955.1). Lineage (NCBI taxonomy): Eukaryota > Viridiplantae > Streptophyta > Magnoliopsida > Asparagales > Iridaceae > Iris > Iris pallida. The sequence continues at coordinate 1,668,670 of JANAVB010011197.1, read as the reverse complement.
TGCAAAGTTTTGGAATACTTTGAATTTATAAAAGTTTGACTAAGTCAGGTTGCGCCGGACTCATGCTCGGTCATCATGATTAAATACCTTTCTCAAAAATAATCAATCTTCTCTTCGTCTTCCAGAGTTTTATTGATTTCAGTTTCCCATAAGGAATACGCAGAGTCAATTTGTTGATATATATGTAGTTGATCTCCGTACTTTGATCTTCACTTCTGTTCTTCAATGGCCCCCAAGAAGTAAGAGATGGAGACCAAGGCTGACATCACAACCAAGTCTCCTGAAGCGAGACAAGATATTGCGCCTACAACCTTTTTGTTGGAGGCTGACCCAGCTTTGAGGGCAGTGAACTTTCTGAACTGTTTCAGTTTAACTCCGTCAGTCTTCAATCGCTCGAGTGGCGGATCATCCTCTGAGGAGCACGCCAATTCAGAGGGATTTCTCAACCTGATGCGTTGCTCGGGGATCTGTACCATACAAGAGTTGGACGCCGCCCTTCGTCAGACTGATGATGGCAAGGAAAAAAATAATGTTCTTTTTTAATGAGAGCAACTTTTGTTATTTTGCTCTCATGTCCTTGGTTGTAGGGGTCCACCCATCTTTATGCAAATGAAATTTTAAAATTTCTGATATTGTGTAGCTGTGACTTCGAATGGTGCTCATGGACATATTCTTTTAGCTGATTCTTCGTTTTGCTGTTTCTTCTGAGGAACACGTGGCAGCCATTACACGCTTTTAGATACCTATTTTCAGTTCTTTCCCAAAATAGGATCCTAGAACAACGCACTCACCTCCTCTATAACCTCTTTAAAAAGGATATCCAGAAATAAAAGAACCATTCATACTTGCTCAAACAAATGTCTTCCCACAAGGCTTCACTTACGCCACTTCATTCTGACACTATTTGCTTGCATGCTGTGTCTTCAAAAACTAGTAAGTCTGCGCTAACTATTTCTGAAAATAGGCACACACTATAGTCCCAATGTTTAGCTCTGATTAGAGGTGCATATTGCTATCATACGCCTGTTTGATCCATGTTCAATACTGATATGCGCCTGCTTGTAGGCGCAATGCTGATGTCCGCCTGTTTGTAGGCACGTACTGCTGATGTGCGCCTGTTTGTATGCGCATACTGATGTGCGCCAGTTCGTAGGCGCCATGCTGCTGATAGATTCGGCTAACTTCTCCTATTTCATTGATATTTGCAGGAATTTGGTTAGCGAGCTTCTTCAGAACTGGTATTGGTGATTTGGATGTTGTAGAGAACATTCTTTTGACACCCACATCGGGCAGCTCATATGGTTTTGACACTCAAATCAGACATCTCAGGACTTTTAATGTTAAGAAGGGTCTTCCTCAGATGGTAGGAAGAGCCTTTATACATGAGAGTTGGATAGTGGAGAGACAGAATTAGGTATCATATCACGAGGGTGATCTCGTTTCTAGTTCTCCTGGCGGGTCGTCTCCTTCCACCAGTTGTATTGACAGCAGCTCATCTTTGGGCTGCTGCACTCTGTGGTTCTCCTCTAGTCTTTCTGAGAGAGAAGACCAGAGTTAATTCCATTGTCGAGCTCGTTGCTTCGGGTCGAGACGACAAGGAATTGCCACCAACAAATAAGAGGATCCAAAGATGTAATAGATCTTCATTATCAATGGGAAGATCCAAAGATGTAATAGACCTTTATTTAGAATAAAAATCCGAGATGTAATAGATTTCCATTAAGATGTATCTATGTTTTTAAAGAAGGAATAAAGAATGATTTTCTCTTCTTTACAATTTGATTTTGATGTGGTGATAAGAAACATAGAATCAAGGAAAAATGTGGATGACAAGCTGCTGATGTAATACAGAATTTCAAAAGTATAGAGAATATGAACTTTCATGAGAAAAAGAGAACGATCACTTCAATTTTCGAGATAAGGATATTGAAAATGAATGAACAGTCACATTGGATAATGAACGAACAGTTATAAATGAACGAACAGTTAGAAATGAACGAACAGTTATAAATGAACGAACAGTTGGGTTTCTTTCGAAAAGTCGCATCAGTTCTCGAGATTGACTATCTAGTTGTTTTGTCTATAAATAGAACAAAAACTTTCGTAGACATCACCAATCTCTTTCCCTTCTGTATAAAAAAATGTCTTCCAAAGATTTGCTCATCCGGAAGATTGAAGGAAAAACTGAGACACCACCTGCTGAGCCTTCAGTACCTCCTCAGAAAGAAAGGGGCAAAGGCTCAACTGTTCTTCCTGTGCCAGGACAAGATTTGATCTCCAAATTAGTGGAACCCGGGAAGACTGTCGAAGAAGAAGCATTGAGGATGGCTGCTTGCGAGTTTTTCGTGAGTTCTGGCAATGAGATGCTTGAACGATTGGCGAACTATGTATTTAATCATGAAGGATCATGGCCTCCTCCCCGTCCTTAATATTATGCAATTCAATTCTTCTTTTGAATAAAAATGAACTTTTATTTATATCATGTCTCTGAAAATAAAGTACATTTTGTCTTTATACGTAATATTTCTTGAGAAATTTGCCATTGATGGGCATCATAGCAACTCCACCATCCATATATGTTAATTGATAGGCTCCGTTAGAAAAGACTTTATTTATCACATATGGTCCTTCCCATTTTGCCTCGAACTTGCCTTTGCTCATATATGTCGTAGTCATAGGACGTCTGACTGTAAGAACCAACTCGCCTTCTTGAAATGTTCGCACTCTGACTTTGCGATTTAAAGCTTTTGAAATCTGTGCCTGATAAAGTTTAATGTGTTGTTGAGCCAATAACCTTTTCTCATCGAGTGCCTCAAATTCCTGAAGCCGAAGACGATCATTATTGTCTGTAGTAAGCTCATTAGCAATGGCGATTCTCAATGATGGAATTTGAATCTCCAAAGGTAGTACCGCTTCACATCCATACATCAGAGAAAAAGGTGTGCAACCTGTGGGGTTACGGACAGTAGTACGATATGCCCATAGACATTCTCCAAGTTTATCACTCCAATTACGTTTGTTAATAGAGACAAACTTTTTAAGGAGTTTGATAATGGTCTTGTTGAATGCTTCAGCCAACCCGTTAGCCGCAGGATTATAGGCTGTTGAAGCAACATTATTGATTCTGTTGTCATCACAGAACCTATGAAACTTCTGACTGATGAATTGCGACCCATTATCATGAATGATTCGGCGAGGGACACCAAATCTATATATCACATGATGTTTGATGAAGTTGATAACGCTACTAGTTTTTACTTCAGCCAAAGGTTTAGCTTCTGTCCACTTGGAAAAATAATCGGTTATGGCTAAGATGAACCGATGTCTTTTAGATAACGGAGGATTGATAGGGCCAATTATATCCATACCCCAAGCTTCAAAAGGCCATGAGGCTGCAGTTGGATGAAGAAATTCTGATGGTTGGTGAATGTAATCTGTACGAATTTGACATGCACGACATTTTCTTGCATAATCAATAGCATCTGATATCATAGAAGGCCAGTAGTAGCCCATACGTCGGATAAGATCCTGTAGTTTAGGACCAGGTTGATGTGCTCCACAAACACCATCATGAGCTTCACGTAATATCTGCTTTGCTTCATCGCCAGCTAGACACCTCAAGAGTAATCCATCAAAAGTTTTTTGATACAATGTCTTAGTAGTATGATTATAATAGAATCGAAGTGATCGACGATGGATACTTGTAGCTTCTTTAGGATCTTCTGGCAATATGTCATGTACTGCAAAATTAATGAAAGGTGTCCTCCAGTCTTCACTAATGACATTGACTTCAGTTAGGTTGCTGAATTCAATGTTGTGGTTGTTTTCAACACAAAATAATTCTCTATTAGAGATAACCACCATTTGTTGTCTTTTGACTGGAACTGCCAATACTGCAGCTAGGTTAGCTAAAGCATCAGCTTCTGTATTGCATGTGCAACGTACATGTTCGATAAAGAATCCTTTGAATGAAGAAGCTATTCTAGTTTCTACTTCATGCTATGGAACCAAATCTTGATGTCGGACTTCATATATGCCTCAAACTTGATTAATAATCAGCTTAGAGTCACCATATACTTCGAGATATTCAATATTCAATTGTTTGGCTAATTGAAGTCCAATGAGCAAAGCATTGTATTCTGCCACATTGTTAGAGCATGATTTATCTAAAGAATAGGCCCTTTGAATAGTTAATCCATCAGTTGAAACAAGAACAATTCCTACTCCAGCAACAAGAGAACCTCCAGGTCCAATTCTAGAAGCTCCATCAAAGAACAACCTCCAAGTAGGAAATTCTTATGAGATCATATTTGATTCCAATATTTCGTCCGGAATCTCATCATAGAGTTTAGATGTCTCAGGGACAGGATGAGCTGCTAAGAAGTCGGCAAGTGCTTAGCCTTTCACAGACTTTTGAGGAACATAAACTATATCATATTGTGCTAACAATATGGCCCATGTGGCAAGTCTAGAATTGAGTGTGCTTGGCTTCTTCATTAAAACTCGAAGAGGATTAACCCGAGATATGACATGAATAGTTTGGCCTATGATGTAATGTCTTTTCTTCTGAACAACAAATATTAAGGCTAAATATTCCTTCTCCACCGGACTATAACGATGTTCAGCTCCAATCATCATTCGACTAAGATAGTAGATGGCTTGTTCATGACCTTCCTTGTTCTTCTGAGCTATCAAAGCTCCCAATGAATGATCCATTGCTCGGACATACATTAAGAAGGGTACCCCTGAGATCGGTGGTATAAGAACCGGTGGACTCATTAAATACCGCTTTATATCATCAAATGCTCGTTGACATTCTTCCGTCCAAACGAAAGATACACCTTTCTTCATTAAGTGAGTAAATGGTCTACAACGTCCAGATAAATTCGAAATGAACCGCTTGATGTACGCAAGTCGACCTTGAAATCCTCGTAGCTCTTTTAGGTTGCGTGGAGGACACAGCTCTTGAATGTCTTTGATCTTCTTGGGATCAACGTGTATACCCTTAGAGGTAATGACGAAGCCGAAAAACTTACCACTAGATACACCCAAGAAAGACTTGGTGGGGTTCATCTTGAGTTGATGCTGGCGCATTAGATTGATGATAGTTCTTAAATCTTGAATGTGATTTTCTTTGATGCTGGCAAAAACAAAAATTGGTTTTATTCCAAACTTGTAAAAGAGTACAAAGTACAATGAATTCTGGAAAAGTATAACTTTAGGAATCTGATCAGAAGACGATCACTTTATCCCTTGGACTATGTGAACTTGAAGACTGTAGCCTCTGAGAATGCAGCAGCAATTTTGCAAGAGTTCTTGATCTCCTCTTGATGATGATTGAAAACTCTATTTATAGAGTTCAGGAAATAACTGTTTTAGCAGTTATTCTAATGTGCGCGAGGCTGGATTGCGCCATACTGGATTGCACCAACCTCCTGTTGTGCCAACTTTCATTTAGTTGTCAATCGTGTACTAACTGTATTTAGACGCGTGGCATCGTATTATTGAGATGCGCATGGTCGTGTACATGATAGTAGACACGTCTTGAGAGATTATTGGCATGTGCGCCACGTCATCCTGCTTTAGAATGTAAGTTGTCTCAACTTTATCAGGTTGCGCGAGCTTCAGTCAACAAGTCAAACTGCGCTTGATTTGAGCGGTGCCTACACATGTGGCAGCTTCTGATCAAAAGTCGTTCAGGTTGCGTACAGGAGCAACTAAGGATTTTGTTTAGATTGCGCCTGGGCGTAACTCACGAAGTGTATAAGACAGCTGTCCACCAACTTTTCCTCGAGTGGCACAATTCACGAGATTCGAAGAGATTTTTCTCGTTCACTGTTGTGTCAGTCATCAGTATGGTCAGGTAATGATGACCATTAAGTGTCAGATGCCACGTAGGCTTTGGCGCAAAAAGATTGGGCACAGTCTGATATCAGGTGCAATCTGATCGGTGGCTCAGTCTGCTTCATATCAGTGGCGCAACTTGATTTTTGAGGCGCAACTTGATCACCGATCAGTATTTTGAAGGTGCAACTTGATTTTTAGGCTCTATATGTTCAAGGGTGATAGTTGATATTAAAGGGAATTCAATAACGGTTGTGGATTGAGATTATAATAGACTGTCCCATTACAGGCTCGTTCGGTAAAGTAACATAACCGAAACGATTTAATCAGACCTGTATAGGCCACCAAAAAAATATGTCACGTCCCAATTCCAAAATATATAGGAACCCAGGACATAAGCTTGCCAGCTCTACGGCTGGAATATATATTCCCAATTTAATGGACTTATCCTAATCGTAGTAAGTTAAATAGTATACTAACATATACTAACTAATTTATATCTCAACTATGTCTCAATCCACAATAATGAACAAATTCAAGAACAAACGATATATGTCATAGTTCGCAACCCATCAACATATATGTTTGGAATTTACCCAAAGAATAAAAAAAGGTCTAGTAAAACTAGGCTATGATAGCAAAGACCGAAATAAATAGTACAAAGGACGCAAAAGCGATAATAAGAAATACTATGAATAATACATGAATCTTTCAGAACACATCACTATAACCGCATGCTGGAAGTTCAACTAACATCTGGAGACATCACTAGGTTCTCAGAGGGACGTAACAAGATACAACAACTAGCACAACAGTAAAAGTAATATACATAAACATGAATATAACTGACAAGGTAAACTATCCTTCTAAGTGTAATTCACTTGAAGACTACTTTGGTACATATGATTAGGTGAGGGAATAAAGCATAGGAACCGCTAGAGGCTTATGTATATACTAGCATACCTCCTGACCGTATTTTGACGTACGGTCGACGGCCGCAGCTGGATATATACTCTAGTAATACACCCATAATCGGGAAACTATGAACCATAACCGGGCAAATATAAGGATAAAAATGTTTCTATCTCATACGGCTACTAATAGTCTTTCCCGCCCAAGAGTAGTACAAGATCATGTCCATAACTCGTAAGACTCGTATCTCAAATGCACGTCCTATAACTAGCACAACTAGTCATATATGATCCGTTACATGAACCTCTTGTACCGACTAAATACAAGATGTGTGCCAATAGCAATGTAACTCTTACTTCAAGTGTCATGTCCAAGTCATATAAAAATAACTTCAACACGAGAAAGTCTACTAGTACTCTAGGTCACACACACACCCACTATATGTCATCGATGGCATCATCGACTGTACCCAAGTAACACTTGGGTGCTCTCCTAACACATCTAATCCTAACATACAACAACATGTCCATGTAAAGCAGAAAATTAAAAAGGATCACAGTGGCATGGTATCTTGCCTGGAATTATCGCAAGAGTGTTGATCATGAATCAGGCTCCAACTTCTGTTGTCTCAGTCTCATGAACTCCTATAAATAATAATAATAATAATAATAACTAACATTAATAAACACACTAATATTTTATTATCATTGATATATATATATATATATATATATATATATATATATATATATATATATATATATCATCTACGTGGAAGCCGCTAACTTCTATACCAAATTATTCTCCAAAGACGTCGTCGTTAAAGAGGAAGAATTCCTGGCTAAGGTCCCCAACTTAATCAGCGAGCGAGCAAACGAGCAGCTTTTGAACCCCCCCCGCCGTGGAGGAAGTCAAGTCGGCAGTATGGGCCCTCGACGAACAAAGCGCCCCCGGTCCTGATGGTTTTTCCGGTGTCTTCTTCCGAACTTGTTGGCATATCATCGAATTGGACTTTCATGCGGCCGTTGTTGCATTCTTCCAAGGCACAAGCTACCCCAAATCCATATCTCGAGCCAACCTGATCCTCATCCCAAAAAAAGACAACTCGGAGTCCTTCAAAGACTTCAGACCGATCAGCTTATGTGCCTTAACAAATAAAATTATCTCCAAGATCATCGTAATCCGTATGTCCTCTCTTCTTCCCAAGATAATCTCCGAGGAGCAAAGCGGCTTTGTCCCTGTGCAGAACATCACCGACAACATCCTTCTAGCCCAGAAAATGATAGCTTGCATAAAATTCCCATCCAGGGTTGGGAACGTCGCTATCAAACTCGACATGGAGAAGGCCTATGACCGTCTGGACTGGCAATTAATGATTTGGGTGTTCAGGGCTTTCAGGTTCTCTGAAACTTGGATTGACGTCATCTTCAGATCCATCAGCAACTCCTGATTCTCTACAGTCATCAACGGACAAGCCGACGACTTCTTCAAATCTAGCTGCGGGGTTCGTTAGGGAGACCCCCTTTCTTCCACCATCTTCATCATCGCCGCCGAAGCGCTCAGCAAAAACCTGAAAAGCATGCCAAATATCCCCAGATTCCACCACTTCCATACTACCATTGGCTGCCCTTTAATTACTCATCTGGCCTACGCGGACGACATCCTCATCTTCTCTTCCAGTGACGTCGGGTCGGTGGAGGTGGTCTGCAGAACTCTTGAAAAATACACCAAATGCTCGGGCCAACGAGTCAACACTAACAAAAGCGTAATCTATACCCATCACAAAGCCGACAGGAACCACTCGACAACTCTCGCCAACCTGACATCCTTCTCTATCGCTTACCTGCTGTTCTTTTATCTCGGGTGCCCGTTGGTTTATGGTAAATCGAATTCGAACATCGTCGAAGGGCTTGTGAACAAAATTAGGAAAAAAAATCGAGGGATGGCATAACGCGACCCTATTGTCGGGTGGAAAGATGATTCTAATCAAGCATGTCTTATCCTCCATCCCCATCTACACCCTGGCAGTCTGCCACCCCTAAGAAGGTTTTATCATCATTAGAATTCCTCTTTGCCAACATCTTTTGGGGACACCTCGACGGGAAGGAAAAGCACTACTGGGCCAGCTGGGACACCATGGCCAAACCTACCGATGCGGGTAGACTTGGCTTCAGCAGACTAGCACACATCATTGACGCCAGCTCTATGAAGTTTTGGTGGAAGCTCCATTCGGGTACCTCCATCTGGACTCGGTTTATGAAGGCTAGATACTTTCTATATTCCTACCTGTAAAAGCATAGAAAATGATCCATGCGGCTAGGAAATCTCATGCGGCTCATAAAGCCCATGCGGCTCATAAAGTCATGCGGCATAAGGGACTATGCGGCCCGAGACATCCCATGCGGCTCAAAAGATACGTGGCATAACAGTGCTCCCCTCCGCCCTATGCTGTATTAATTACGTTGGCGGCTGACAACTCTGAAAAAACCGACAGCCCTGACACAAGAGAGGTAATTATGACTCTGTCATAATGACAGACCCCTAGGGAAGAGAAGGAGATCCTGACACAATCCCCCGAGATCCATAAAAATGCCACGTGACCTTACCACGTGGGCGTTCGTATGTGGCTCGAGCGAAGACTTCCCATGCGGTTCAGAATGAAGCCGTTCTATGCGGCTCAGGCCGAAACAGTCTCATGCGGCTCAAGCGAAGGCCTTCCCATGCGGCTCAAGCGGACCATTTCCATGCGTCTCAAGCGGATGCTTCCCTATGCGGCTCGCAAAGATCACCTCCATGCAGTTCAAAGGTTCGAGGGAGGGCTACTACCCCAAGCAGCCCTGACACGTGGCCCAAACCTTATGCGGCCCAAATCTTATGCGGCTCAATCTTCATGCGGTTCAGATCCCCCCAGTGGCTCCTGGGACACATGTCCAAAGCCGATCAATTTCCCAGATTTATTGCAATCAGAGTTTGGGTCAAATCCCAATAATCTGGGACACGTGGCAGGAGAATAAATTAAATTTATTTGCCGACATCAGAAGATCATTATGAGGAAGATTTATTCCAATCAGCATTAATTGCTGATAAGATTTGGTGTAATCTACACTTAATGGTCCAGATTCATCACACTCAAAACTAATAGCCTAGATTGACCAATCCACAGGCCGCCGCCATCCCCAGGAAGCAATCATTTGCAACCCTAATGATCATAACCCATTCCTATAAATAGTAAGGTGCCATTCCCTTATAAAGAGAGACATTCCTGGGAATATATACAATGAATAGAGTGTGACCAGAGAGACCCCTTTTCGAGATCAGAGAGAGCACCACATACTTGGAGAGAAAAAGCAGAAAGAGAGCAAAGAGAGCATTTCTTCAACGCTGAACAAATCTTCTGGAGCCAAGGATGCATACCGATCGTCCAAGGAGTAAGGCAGGGCTGCCGTCGCCTTCCCGAGCCTCTATCGTCACTCCCCAGAATCTAAAATAAACAATTGTACTTAGTCTGCTGTACCTAGGCTTTCGTCCCTAGGCTTTCTTTGTACAAGCGAGTTTGTATTGTGAGTCTAAGTTCAGTCCTCCCATAAAACTGTTCTGTACTTTTACAATCAATGGAAAACACGATGGCGACTCCGCTGGGGACAAACTTCTCCATGGCTGAGGAGTTGGTGACGCAGTCGGATACAGCCAAGCTTGGCTCCACGCAACAGAAGATGGTCGTCCGTTTCGACCAACAAGCGTTTGAAGAGGTGCTCTCTGAAGGAAGTGCTGGCCCGATCCAGAAACGAACCCGCACAAAGAAAGCTCGCTGTGAGTGGAGGCCAAAATCGTTTGCTCCTCCACAAACTCTGGACGGGGTACTCTCTGCTACCCAAGGCGTCGAGGGTTATTCTCATACGGCTCCATTTCGAGCCGTAGAGAACTCTGCTGTCCCCGAGTCCGGCAGAGGAAAGCATTACGATGCTAGACTTGTAGGGACAAAGAGCGACTCTACGTACCCCAAGAAGAAGCCGAGCACTCCTGTGGCCAAATCTGTCAAACACATGCATGAGGCTCATACGGGTGGATCTACCGGCCGTAAGAAGAAAATCCATACGGCTAGATCTTCCAGCCGCATAAAGAAGACTCACGCGGCTGAGACTTCCAGCCGCATGAAGAAAGCCTATGCAGCTACGTCTGCCAGCCGCATACGGACCAACGATGACAGCCGCATGACGCCTACTCCCCGCGGCTCTGTCTTCGACCACCTCTCGTACGGTCCTGATCTCTTGTGCTCCCAAGAAGATATGTCTGACTCTCTCCAGTTTCACTTAGACTCTTCCTACTATGTGCCCGTACGCACTAGAGCGAAGAAGTCTAAAGCAGCACGAGCCTGGCGAGTTCGGTCCGCTGATCTGACCTCCGACCATCCGAGCGTTCTGCATACTGCTACGCGGGCCTCGGATGGGAAGTTGTACAGACCCACTCGAGTCCAGCCCCTGGCGGCAAACGGACAGAGAGGTTCGCAAAAGTCTTCCAAAATCCCGGGAGCAAATATGGTCGGTCCAGACCCATCTGACTTGCATGAGGCCATCCTCCACAAACGCAAGGAAAGAGAAGATGCATCAGGGTACAAATAGTCCTCCCACGGACGCCACTGCACCCAAGTCATCGTCAACTGCTGCTGCAACAGCGTAACGATACGAGAAGACCGACAGTCTGTCTTTCAAAGACTGCAATAGCCATCTTCAGAAGACGAGGCACTACCCGTCGCCTCTTGCAACTTCGCTCGGAAAGTCCCCGCTGATGGAAGGAGGAAGAAGACAAATGTTCCCAGCCCGAAGATTTCAACCACTGCGACTAAAAGACTGTCGTCCAAACGGGTGCCCACCACCGGAGTTTTCTAAGGTACTCGCTCTAAGACGAAATCTGCTACAATAGGAGATTCGTCGTCCACAACGCAGGGGGTTGCAAGGGCTGGGGGTAGCACCCCTCCGAGCCTCCACAGCAATTCGATGTTCCAAGAAGACGAGCCAGGGGAGACAACTCTCCTATCGGATACAGCAAACCTCGACGTCCCCGAGGACGTCCATAACTTCCAAGACGAGGCGAACTCGGAGACTGGGGGTACTGTTCCTTCCGAGTCTGAATCAGAAGGGAACATACCCACATGCCCCGATGACTTCTCACTACAGGGGTACGATTCGGAGGGCGCTTCCTCCACTACTCCGTCTATCTCTCCTCATGTGAAGACGGTATTTATGACAGACAGCAATCAAGGTGGTTCCAGTGATCGCCAACGCATCGACAGTCTCGAAGCCATATTGCTTGCTTTGGTCAAGTCTGTAGACGAGATTAAAGCGGCCCTTCCAACTCTGTAAGGGGGAACGCCTAGCCAAACAAGCGTGGGTCCCGCGGTCAATGCGGACTCGAATTCGGTGGCACCAAACCCGGGCAACAATCCTCCTGAAACAACGGCCCCCACCGCCGTGGATGAGGCCCACGAAGCGAGAAGAGAGGTACAAGAGCTTCGAGCCATGTTCCACGCTCGAGAAAACTCTTAAGACCTCAGAATACGGCAACCATACCCTGCTGCATGGAGGGATGTTCCATTCCCACTAAGATATAAGCCGTTCAACATCAATCCTTATGATGGCAAGACCTCAGCAAGTCGATACATCACTTACTTTGAGGTCACCACCGACCATCTGCCCCATGACGATGCCATTCTCACACGATTATTCATCGGAGCATTGGAAGGAGTCGCCTTCGACTGGTATCGCAATCTGCCGGACAACTGTATCCACTCCTTCGCCGCCTTCAAGCGCATGTTCTTGGAGAGATTCTACGAAGTAGGGCAGGACATCACAATGTCCACCCTCATGGACGTCGTCCAAGGAGAGAAAGAACTAACAAGAAACTATATCGAGCGGTTTGCCAAACCGCAATGAAGCTGCCATCTGGAAATCCAGATTCCTCCTTGATTGAAATTTGCCAAAAGAGATTACCCCCAACAATCAGTCTCTGGATGGGCGAAAGTCAATTCAAGGATTGGAAGACGTTCATCATCAGTGCCACAAGCGCCGAAGAACGATTGAAGAAAGCCCGCCAATTGGGACTGCACATCTCGGACGGAGAGAATAAGGGCAAGCGTCCCAACAACGATAATGGGGGTAGCCCCTCCAACAATCGGGACAGCAGGGAAAAGCAGGCTATGGTGGCCGATACAGCACAGAAACCTGAGCCAAAGCCAGCAGACAAACAATGGCCGCAAATTACTTACTCCTTCAAAGACGGTCACGTCAAGTCCATCTTGGACATGCTCATACAAGGAGACAGAATTCAGCTTCCTCTACCAAGACGGGAACTGCGACAGGCAGACATGGAAAACCCAAAGTACTGCCATTACCATCGCTACGTCCACCATGCCACACACGACTGCTACCAACTAAAACGGTACATCCAAAATCTCATCGATTCGAACGCACTGGCCATCGATTTTGAAGAGGTAACGGTGGCGGCCAATATGGTGTCAGTATAATTTGGCAGCTTCCCTCCGACGGAAACTTAAGACGGCGTGGTCCCCATCCCTCTGGCGACAATGGAGATTGCTAATCTTCCACCTCCCCGAGATCAGGCTGCTGGTCTAGTGCCCCTTACCACATCACGAGGGAAGGTCATGTGGATCCATCCAGACTTGGTATCGAAGTGACTCGGCCCATATCGTCTTCCACCTACAAGAAGAAAAATAGAAAAGTCAGGACCTGCCGCACAAATCTCGGCAGACATCGAAAAAGCTACAGCCGTCGTCACACGATCTGGGGCACAATCCCAACCTGTGGCTGACAATCCGGCTGAAGATCATCAGCCTGCTATAATGGACGCTCCGGGACCGGCTCAGCCTCCAACGACCGACAAGCCTAGGCCGAGGGAGACTCGCTTTGACAAATCCCTCCGAAAAGAGGCATCACAAGGGCTGGAGAAGCCCTACAACTTCGACATCGTAGCGTAATTAGCCAACACACCGACCAAGTTGTCATTATACGAGCTTTTGAGACTCTCCAAGGATGTTCGTGCAGCTTTGAGCGATGCACTCCAAAATGCCGACGTATACCTGGCTCAGGTCAACCTTACGGGAGAAAACCTGCCTACAGATCTCCAAGACAGCACCTGTACGGGAGCAATGCCCAACATCGTCTTCACTCCGCAGGACATGCTCATCAAAACCAACCTGCACGATCGTCCGCTATACCATACTGGATACATCGGCGACGTAAAAGTGGATCGGATGTACATTGATCCTGGCTCTTCCATAAGCATTATCCCGAAGGATCTGCTACATCATCTCCACATCCCAATGCATCGCCTGATGCCTACAAGCACCGCCATCAGCGGTTTTAATTTGGACAGGAGCTACCCAATTGGAAAGATTCGTCTGAAGTGCAAAATTGGCGACCTCTAATCCGAAGTCACCTGCTACGTCATTGATGCAGACACTTCTTACAACATCCTCTTGGGGCGTCCATGGATACACGATTATAAGATCGTGCCTTCCACGCTGCACCAATGCTTCAAATATGTCGACAAATACGGCTTCGTGAGGACGAAATTTGCTGATATCGATCCCTTCAAAGGGGTCGAATCCTATTACTCAGACTCCTGCCTGTACGAAAAATCGAAGAAGCATCTTGATGAAGGAGATGTACGAGCTAGTATCGAGACGACCACAGGATCAGAAGAGCCTCTGACGATCCACCTCCAAGCTCGCAAACCTGGCAAGTCAGCACCCCTTACTGCCACTCTGCGTAAGGACGCAATCAGCCTCTCAGCACAAGAAGAGCAGATGATAATCCGGCTGCCAAGGTCTGGCCAAGTGCCAAGACCCACAATGGAGCCGCTGACAATTAGGCTACCGAGAGCCGGTCAGCCTCAAACGGAGAAGCTCAATCCCTCCGACAAGACGATGACGATACGCCTTCCCATGAAGGGTCATCACCCCGATGCAAGGCCTGGAACTTCAAGCGAACCAACCACTCCCCACCCAGCATCGAGTGCCAAGCTGGGGGTCGCTATTTTGCCAACAACTCCACGCTCTGAACCGCTGACGATCAAGCTGCCCAGGTCGTCCTCTCAGTCTTCGTTTATACAGGGGATAGCTGAAGAGGAACCGGAGATAGCCAAGTATATGGTTGCCCACACTGATGTTCCCTCCGCAGATGTTATAATCCCCCCAGAAAAGATACCTTACTTCATCAATAAAGGGCTATCTTTGAACTACCTCGAGCTTAATAAGCTCTGTACGATGTATGCTATGGAACACGGTATAGGTACTCACCTCCACACACAGGTAACAAATGTGCACACCGCAGTCCAGCTTACTCCAGCGGAAGACGCTTACCGCATAATCGAGGAAGGGGACCACTCAATCATCTTCGGCCAGAAGGACGACCCTCATCCCTTCACCATAAAAGAAGTCGACCTTGGACCAGATGCCGGGAGACTGCCTCTGTATCTTTATAGCCCCCAATCTAAATATCTCATGCAGAAACAAGGGTATGATCTAGAAACTATGCCGGGCTTGAACTACGGCACGGGGCGACGATTACCTTTGAAGCCACCGGTTCCGGCAGGCAAACCACGGGACTACTATAGCAAGACTCGATGTGGATTAGGGTATGTAACACCCACGACGACCCCTGAAAGTTCAGATGAAGAGTGTGACTGGCATTCACATTCGACCGGGTCACCAACTTCGGACTCTGATACCAGCATTGGAGATATATTCAGACAAGTCTTGTCAGTCAACATGGCATTCGCCGACGCTTATGAAGAGTACGAAGACATCCCCGAAATCCTCGAGCTAGAGCCGTGGACACAGCAGCTGGATGCGCAATGGGAAAAGCGGTTCGAACTGAGGGACCCTCCTACTAAAGATGAGGTTATCCAGGTCGACCTCGGCAGCGAATCTTCTCCAAAACCAATCTTTGTCAGAAAAAGCTTAACAGACGAGGAGCAAGAATCACTGCTAGAACTTGTCAAAGAATACATTGATGTGTTCGCATGGAGCTATGAAGACATGTCGGGGTTAAATCCCGATATTGCTCTTCACAAGCTCAACATTCGGCCGGACGCAAAGCCAGTCAAGCAACAACAGCGACGCTTCCGCCCAGGCATCATGGATACGATTGAAGCCAAAGTCAACAAATTGATAACCAGCGGCTTCATATGTGAAGAGCAACATCCCGACTGGGTCGCCAATATAGTACCCGTCCTCAAGAAGAATGGAAAGATTCGAATCTGCATCGACTTCCGCAATCTGAACGAGGCGTGTCCCAAAGATGAATTCCCCCTCCCTATCATAGACATCATGATTGAAAACACATGCGGCTTCGAACGTATGTTATTCATGGATGGATTCTCGAGGCACAACCAAATCAAGATGTCTCCTGACGACGAAAAACATACATCATTCCGAACACCAATCGGCACATACTGCTACACAGTCATGCCTTTCGGTTTAAAGAATGCCGACGCTACATATCAAAGAGCCATAAGTATCATCTTCAGAGACCACTTACGTAAGACGGTGGAGTGCTACGTTGATGACATTGCCGTCAAGAGTCACCGTAAGGGATTCTATCTGCAGGATCTAAGGACGGTATTCGACCTGATACGAGCGCACAATTTGAAGATGAACCCTACGAAGTCCTTCCTGGGCGTATCCAGCGGAAAGTTCTTGGGTTTCATCATCACCGCCCAGGGTATCCATGTAGACCCCGAGAAGACAAAGGCAATTATGGAGATGGGTCCCCCGAAAAATCTCCGCGAACTCAGAGGCCTTCAAGGGAGGCTAGCTTACATCAGGAGGTTCATTTCTAACCTCTCCGGGCGATGTCGACCATTCACCCACCTCATGAAGAAAGGCGTCTCGTTCATGTGGGACGAAGAATATCAGCAGGCCTTCGACAACATCAAAGAATATTTGTCGAACCCTCCAGTTCTGGTGGCCCCGGTTGCTGGAAAACCATTCCTGCTCTACGTACGAGCAATGGAACATTCCCTCGGGGCTCTGCGGGCACAAAACAACGATGTAGGCCATGAACAAGCCATATATTACCTCAATCGAATGATGATTGGGCCAGAGCACCGATACACCGCTGTGGAGAATGAATGCCTTGCCCTGGTGTTCGCTATCCAGAAGACGCGACACTATGTCACCGGACAAACAATACATGTGATCTCACGAGTCAACCCTCTCAGGGTCCTCATGACTAAACCAGGGGCACTCAGCTCTCGCCTCGCTACAAGGGCAATATTGCTATCCCCTTATCATATGATCTTCGTCCCGCAAAAGGCTGTCAAAGGTCAAGCCTTGGCGGACTTTTTGGCAGCCCACCCGGGTTCGGAATCATCCAGGATATATGAAGAAATTCCAGATGAGGTCGCCGACTCGAATGCAGCCTCTCACGATAACATACGGCGGATGTTCTTCGACGACGCTTCAAGAACAGGATCCAAGGGCAACATCGTTGTCGGAGTCGGGGTGGTGCTAGTCTTCCCTTTCGGATTGGTGATTAACCGCGCTTACTCCCTCACGGAACCCTACTCTAACAATGTGGCCGAGTACAACGCTCTGGTCATTGGCCTCCAACTTGCAAGGAAGCTGGGGGCAGAATATCTTGAAACATACGGCGATTCTCAGTTAATCGTCAATCAAATCTGGGGCTCATATGAAGTTCTCAACGAAGACATGATCCCCTATCACCAAATAGCAATCGACATCATCTCGTCGTTCGAGGGGTTCTTCATCGAACACGTCCCCAGACTCCAAAATATCGAAGCCGATGCCTTAGCAGGCCTGGCCGCTTCCCTAGCAGTGTCGAATTATACCCATCAATCGGTAGATGTGAGAGGCCACGAGCTGGTCTGCCCCAAGAATAATGTTCATTTCGTGGCAAGTTATTCCGCTCAGGCGATTGATGATGCCCCAGATTGGAGACAACCATTCATCGACTTCGTCGTCTACGACATCCTTCCCGAGAACCCAAAGGAGGCCACCTCCATTAGACGGCGTTCCCTCAGATTCTTCTACGATACAGAGACAAAAATGCTGTATCGGCGATCCTACGATGGATTATTGCTTCGGTGTCTGTCAAACGTAGAAGCCAAAGAAGCCGTACGAGAAGCGCATGACAGTGTCTGCGGGGCCCATCAGCCTGGTCCTAAATTGCAAGACCGTCTTCGCCGAATTGGGCTAATACTGGCCCACAATGGTAGCGGATGCGATAGACTACGCAAGAAGGTGCAAATCCTGCCAAGTCCACGCAGACTTCATTCACCAGCCATCCGAATTTCTACATTCGATAGTGGCATCCTGGCCCTTCGAAGCATGGGGGATAGATATCATCGGTCCGATTACTCTACCTTCCTTCCGAGGACATCGCTTCATACTCGCAATCACAGACTACTTCTCCAAACGGGCGAAAGCTGTCCTGCTTGCAGAAGTCAAAACTTTGAACGTGATCAGCTTCCTCAAGCATCACGTCATCTATCACTTTGGACTGCCCCGAAGGATCATCCACGACAACGGTTCGCAGTTTGTAAGCCATGTCTTTTATCGATTCTGCGACAAGCACCGCATCCAGAATATTTCTTCGACGCCATACAACCCAGCAGCGAATGGGTTAGCAGAAGCATTCAACAAAACCATCATCAAGTTACTCAAGAAGTTCGTATCGTCCAACAAATGTGACTGGAACGAGAAGCTTGGTGAATGCTTATGGGCGTACCGTACCACGGTCCGAACAGCCACAGGGAACACACCATTCTCCCTGGTGTACGAAAGTGAGGCAGTTCTCCCATTAGAGACTCAAATACCCTCACTCCACGTCGCCCTCACTTATCAATTAATGACGGATGATAACTATCGACGCCGACTACAAGAGTTGGAGGCCTTAGATGAAAAGTGCCTCCTAGCTCAGCAAAGGATCGAACTATACCAAGCACGCATCTCCGGAGCCTTCAACAAGAAGGTCAAGATCAGAACATTCCAAGTGGGCGATCTCGTTCTGGTGGTCCGGAGACCGATGGTCATGACTCACAAGACCGCCGGCAAGTTCCAGCCAAAATGGGAAGGCCTATTTATCATTGAGGCCGTATTCTCCAACGGAGCTTACCGCCTCGCAAAACAGAATAGGGATTTGCTCATATTGCCCGTCAACGGCAAGTTTCTGAAGAAATACTATGTCTAAACGACATTCTCCAGATCATCGAGTCATGTGCCCGCTGGTACTGCTGAACTCATATCTACAATTTTCCAGATTTTTGAGTCACTTGTCCGCTAGCACCGCTGAACTCACCCTTACAATTTTTACGGATCATTGAGACACGTACCCGCTGGTACCGCTGAACTCACACTCACCATTCTCTAGATTCCCGAGTCATGTACCCTCTCATGCCTCTGAACTCACATCCACAACATCCCAGATTATCGAGTTATGTGCCCGCTGGTGCCACTGAACTCACACTTTCACAATATCGAGTCATGTACCCGCTGGTGCCTCTAAACTCACATCCCGGTCACTCTTTCAGATAGTAAGTCATGTATGATCATACCTCTGAACTTTCTTCCCGGAAGAGATCCTTCCTCATGATCCAATACCCGCACTTCCAGTGCACAAAAAGGGTAAGCGATCCACAAATTTCTAAAACGGCCATGTCCTCATTACCTCTGAGTCATTTCACTTCCGCCAAAAACAAATCACCCCCTACATAAAACTTCCATGTCCTCATTACCTCTGAGTCGTTCTATGTACCCCCTCTTCATTGAGCCCACTCCTGCCATATCCTCATTACCTCTGAGTGGGAAGGCTCTGCAGAAGAAACTCTCATACTCAACATGTCCTCAGTACCTCTGAGTGAGTATGTTCGTTCCCTTTAACTTGTTGCCCGTATCCAAAACCAGGGTACGTTAGGGACAATAGGTCCATGCAAAATGTCCTAATAAGATGATTATTATACAGCAAAAAAGGGAAGCAAATATATTCTATTCATTCAGAAATTGGTTACATCCACGCGGTTACAGGAAAGTTCTTTATTGCAGACATGAAGAAAGGCAAAACAAAGTAAAAGGCTACAGATAGACATTTACGAGAAACCTTAAAACCCTAGTTACAGAAGTACGTATACAACTCCCTCAACCACATTACATATGAAGGATGTAATTGAGGAAGATCCTCGTCCAGAGTAGGAGAATCAGGATTCCCGGTGCTGTCACCCTCAGCAGTCTCGATAGTGGGGAGGATGTCGTCCCTCTCAGGCGCTGATTCTTCTTTCATCGCCTCCTCTTTAACAGAGGAAGGCCCCTGATTGACGCCAGGAAGCGACGGCTCCTCTACCACTGCAATCTCAGCATTCGGGGAAGACACTACAAGAACCAAAAGACGAAAAAAAGTGATGATGAATGATGAAAACAGTCAGAAGATATTCAGAGATGTTCATGCGGTCCGTTTAAGACAATTTTTATGCGGCTCGGACATGGAATATATTCCATGCGGCTCATAGGACGTGTATGCGGACCATATAATTTGAAAAGCTCGTATCAAATGATTATGCACGAAGCAATGCAGCAGAGTAGCATCTGTTAGGATTTCAAAGTATCCAATCTTCCACACAGTCCTTACCTTCGATGACAACATGAACGTCAAGACGAACGGGGGGTGCGGCAGTTGAAGACGAAGCCGACATCCTACTCTTCGCCACAGCCTTCTTCATTACCTTGGAAGCCCTAGGTGCCATCGTTGTCTGTCGGTCATAAGAAGAAAACAAGACAGAGATCTTAATCAAGAAAAGTCGAAGAGAGAAATCCCCCCAAATGTCCTTCTATTTATAGAGAAAGGAGAACCACAGACCGACGCCTCATACAAAGTTGTCGACTCTTCGGCTATCGATACAGACTAGCTAATTAAAGATCAGAAACTCTTGGGATCCTGCCCCAAATAGGTTCGCATGCATGACATAATGATGTGGCAAAGAACTATGCGGCTGAGATATCCCTGCGGTTTAAAAGTCTCTGCGACTGAACCACCTATACGGCTGAAACAACTCTGCGGCTCAAAAATTCATGCGGCTGAAACTTCCATGCGGCCAAGACATCTATACGGCTAGAAGAGCTCCCACACGGCCATGCTTCTTATTCAAAGTATTTCAATTTTGCAAATTGAAAACTTTGAAAGGGGCCTTGTAGAAGCATGGAAAATGATCCATGCGGCTAGGAAATCTCATGCAGCTCATAAAGCCCATGCAACTCAGAAAGTCATACGGCATAAGGGACTATGCGGCCCGAGACATCCCATGCGGCTCAAAAGATATGTGGCGTAACAGTGCTCTCCTCCGCCCTATGCTGCATTAATTACGTTGGCGGCTGACAACTCTGAAAAAAGCGACAGCCTTGACACAAGAGAGGCAATTATGACTCTGTCATAATGACAGACCCCTAGGGAGGAGAAGGAGATCTCTGACACAATCCCCCGAGATCTATCAAAATGCCACGTGACCTTACCACGTGGGCGTTCGCTTGCGGCTCGAGCGAAGACTTCCCATGCGGTTCAGAATGAAGCCGTTCTATGCGGCTCAGGCCGAAATAGTCTCATGCGGCTCAAGTGAAGGCCTTCCCATACGGCTCAAGCAGACCATTTCCATGCGGCTCAGGCGGATGCATCCCTATGCGGCTCACAAAGATCACCTCCATGCAGTTCAAAGGTTCGAGGGAGGGCTACTACCCCAAGCAGCCCTGACACGTGGCCCAAACCTTATACGGCCCAAATCTTATGCGGCTCAATCTTCATGCGGTTCTGATCCCCCAGTAGCTCCTTGGACACGTGTCCTAAGTCGATCAATTTCCCAGATTTATTGTAATCAGAGATTGGGTCAAATCCCAATAATTTGGGACACGTGGCAGGAGAATAAATCAAATTTATTCGCAGACATCAGAAGATCATTATGAGGAAGATTTATTCTAATCAGCATTAATTGCTGATAAGATTTGGTATAATCTACACTTAATGGTCTAGATTCATCACATTCAAAACTAATGGCCTAGATTGACCAATCCACAGGCCGCCGCCATCCCCAGGAAGCAATCATTTGCAACCCTAATGATCACACCCCATTCCTATAAATAGCAAGGTGACATTCCCTTGCAAAGAGAGATATTCCTGGCAATATACACAACGGAGTGAGTGTGACCAGAGAGATCCCTTTTCGAGATCAGAGAGAGCACCACATACTTGGAGAGAAAAGCAGAAAGAGAGCAAAGTGAGCATTTTTTCAACGCTGAACAAATCTTCTGGAGCCAAGGCTGCATACCGATCGTCCAAGGAGTAAGGCAGGGCTGCCGTCGCCTTCCCGAGCCTCTATCGTCACCCCGCAGAATCTAAAATAAACTATTGTACTTAGTCTGCTGTACCTAGGCTTTCGTCCCTAGGCTTTCTTTGTACAAGCGAGTTTGTATTGTGAGTCTAAGTTCAGTCCTCCCATAAAATTGTTCTGTACTTTTACAATCAATGGCAAACACTACCCCACGGCGGTTGTAGCCAACAATCGATCATCTGTATCTTGGCGCCGTATCCTCCACGACCGATACCTCGCCGAACCCTTAATCCACCTTCAGCTTAGAAACGGTATCTCGTCGCTGTGCTACGAGCGGTGGCTCGATAACACGATCCTCCAACTGTCCTCATCCGCCCTATCTAATTACATGATCCGTGATTTATGGGTCAGCGACTCGGGGTGGAGGTGGGACCGGATCCGTGATAGACTGGGGCCGGTGGCAACGGCCGACCTCACCGCCGCTGAAGTACAGCTCAACGACCTTCCTGATGCCTTAAGGTGGACTCCCACCTCCGGTGGTACTTTCATGGTGGCCTCCGCCAGGATCGTGGTGAGAGGCACCAGCATGTCGTCTCCGTTGATCGTACCTTTTTGGCACTCTTGTATCCCTAGCAAATGGTCTGTTATGCTTTGGAGGGCCCATCGAAGGAAGCTTCCTACCGACGACTCCCTCACCTCCATCGGCTTCATCCTCGCTTCCAGATGCCATTACTGTAATTCGCCCCGATCAGAAACAACTGAACACATCCTGCTCTCCGGTGACCTCGCCACTCAGTTATGGAACTGCCTTTCTCGTCGATACGGGCAGGTTCATCTGGCCGGGGGCTTCAACGATCTCCTCGCCGACTGGGGCATCCCTTACGGGCATCAGAAAGTCGCAGCTGCCGGTATTTGGGTGCTCTGGAAGAACCAGAACAAATACAGGTACGAAGGATGCCAATATAATCCCATTTAGCTGAACAGGAAATCCCTCCGATAAATTCTCAAGACCAGGAGGCGCTGCATACACTCTCGGACCATTTTTGGAAGGCGCTGACCTAACCATAGGGTCGGTTGCGGATCCTATTTTTGGTTAACAGTCTCTTTTGTTTCTGCTTTCTCATCGCGCGTGGCACGTTTACTTGTATAGGCTTCGACATTTTGCGCTTGATACATCAATAAAGCTTTTTTATTCTGAAAAAGAAAAAAAGAATATATATATATACATATATATATATATATATATATATATATATATATATATATATATATATATATATATATATATATAATATATATATATATATATATATATGGGAGCGGATCAAAAGCCCCCCTTAGAAAGCCCCCCAAAAACCCCCCTCACTCTAATTCGTAATATTAATGTTAATATTAATGTTAATATTAATGTTAATGTTAATATTAATTTTTTTTAATTTTTTATATTAATGTTAATGTTAATGTTAATATTAATGTTAATGTTAATTTTAATGTTAATATTAATTTTAATGTTAATATTAATGTTAATTTTAGTATTTAATGTTAATATTAACATTAATATTAACATTAATATTAATATTAACATTAATATTAACATTAAATTATGGATTAGAGTGAGGGGGGTTTTTGGGGGGCTTTTGATCCGCTTCCTATATATATATATATATATATATATATATATATATATATATATATATATATATATATATATATATATATATATATGTATATAAAGTAAAATATATAAAGTAAAAAAATATATATATATATATATAAAGTAAATATATATAAAGTAAATATTATGAACTAACTATCAACTAGTCATAATACATACTATTCATAAGATTCTTCGAAGGACTAAAAAAATTCCACGAAATAGATATATAACATATTCAGAATTAATTCCAAAATAGATCTTTAATATTTTGGAAATACTTTTTATTTAATTATTATTTCATAAAACCTATTTAAAAATCATCTCACGATCCAATTAGTACTCACATTGATAATTCAATGTTATTAGAATTTGTTTAACTCTAAAATAAATGGTAGAAAATTATTTAAATTATCAAATATTCATGATCATGAGTCGATGATCTTTAATATGTAGCATTGGATGCACACAAAATTATTTGGGGCTCACAAGTTGGTAATGTCGATAGTTCTTTTACGGTAGAATTTTTTCATTCAAAGATCGAATGATTCAAATAGTAAAACATCAAAATTATGAAAAACACATTGAACAAGAATTATAGGTAATCGAAATACAGTCATTTTCATATATAATATTAATGGTAAAAGTGAAGTTATACCGTTCAAAACTGTCACGCACTGAACGGTGTCAATTGTGGATACAATTTGGTAAAACATGTGGCCCAAAAAATTTAGAAAGGATTTCGACATTAAATTCTGTATGAAGGTAAATGACATATAGACGAACCCAGAATTTTGGGTCCCATAAAGTTTTGATGTCTAGAAGTGGAGAAAACACATTTGGAAGATGGACATACTTGCTGTATTTTTGGACAACAAGGTTGGGTCCACTTTGAGTGGCTGTCGTGGCATGTAGGAGTGGTTTTCAGTGATGGCCGACATTGGAAAGTTGAAGGGGTCTTGGGAACATCGAGGATGAGGTGGTTGGGCTGGAGGTGGTCGACAAGGGGGTCGAACAGCAGTAAGAAGAGGGGACAACAACAGTAGGTTGGCGACAATGGGGTTATGTTGGGATATGGTTTGTGGAGAGGGTTTTTTGGTAGGTTAGTGTGTTATATATAGAAAGGGTTGCTAGGGGGTCGATTATGGGTTGTCCTTGTGCGGGTATGGCTGGGTATTCATGTGTTTTGGAAACCAAATACAAGAGAGATTGACGTATGAAGATACAAATTTCTGAATTTAGAAACATGCATTGATTGAGTTTCCGTAATAAGTTGGCCCTAATTAAAGCCTATAAAAATATAAAATATAAATCTAAAATAGCCCTGTCAATGTGGGGATGAACCTAACAAGTCATCTTTGACTTGTTAGACAAGTTTTGCCTCAAAAAAAATTACCCGATTTGAAAATAGACATAAAAATTCACATATGGGGTCTTATGTGCCATTTGAATTTAAATAGCACACGTGGCCTCGATTGAGTTGGATACCATAGTCATGTGTTTATTAGGCTAAAAATAATCGAAATCATATATTGGATCGTTTAGATTGGATCGATGTCGAGTCCGAAAACTTCTTGGCCAAAATTGACCCCGAAGTTGTACGAAGCAAATAGTAAAAGAATACATATTTGAGTGGGACATGATATACTAATTTTAAGATAAATTTCTCTAGGTCAAAACTCAGGAAGGAAGCTTCTAGTGTCTGGCATTTCTTGTGCTCCAAAAATCAAAGATACAAAAGAGTGTATAATATAATCATCAATAAAAGTGGAAAAAATATCTATTAGTAACTATTAAATAAAATAGATAAAAAATAACTCTAAAAATCTAGGGGTCTTACATGACCTATGAGCTAGATTTGTAAAATTTTAAAGAGGCAACCCCCAAAGGAAAATCCATCGCCTTCAAAGCTGATGCCAGAAGGGTCTCATGCAATGATACTGTGATGAAGATTCTAATGGTGACGAATAGGCCCTACTAGTCAAGAACTTCAGAAAATTCTTAAAGTTTGAACGATCAAGCCGAAAGAAGGATATCCATGAAAGCAACGGAGAAGATACTATCTGCTTTGCATGCAAAGAATTAGGGCATATGAAGAAGGACTGTCCACTAGCAAACAAAAATAGTTTATATGACCGATCAAGATCTAAAAAAAAGAAAAAACTAGTCGAAAGTACACAAACACCAGCATCTGGCATAGAAGTGAGGCCAGTGAATCATAAGAGAAGGACAGACCCAACAACATTGCAAATGTCTGCCTACTGCCATATAATAAGGTATCATCGAACCCTTTTTACGATGATTTTATATTTGACCAGTTAGAAAATGCCTTCAGTGAACTACTTGAAGAGTCTAGAAACGTATTGGACAAGTATAAGAAGTCTCATAAGGAGATTAAGGCATACACAACCGAAGTAGCAAAAATGTCTAATCTTCTTGAAGATATCAAAAAAGACTAGTACCAATAATACGGAGGAGATAGCCAAGCTTAGACTAGATTATCATGAGGCTATCCTCACTAGAGAAAAGAAAGAAAGTGACTATGTCAAAGTGAAAGAACTGTATGTCATAGAGAAGAAGAGACACCTGGTCATTGCACAAAGACTCACGAAAATGACTGCCAAATTCGAAGAGTCTTGTGAGATCTCTAAAAAGTTGGAGATAAAATTAGGAAAACAGGTCGCCCTTATTTTACGGCCTAAGATTAGTCCTAGTACTATGCATGTACCACAAAGAACTAAACCAAAGAAAGCACATAAGCAACACGGTTCTCATAACCATGCTTTCACATACTAGTTTCTAGGAAACACACAAAATAAGTATGTCAACACAGAAACAAAGAATACTATTTCAAAAATCACATTCACATACTGTGGTTAACACAGGAACATATGACAATATTGTAGAGTTAGAAAGTTGGTTGACATGAACATGCTTATTTGGATTCCTAAAGCTAATAAAGCTGGAACCTCAAAGAAATAGGTGCCAAAGGTACATCTACTCATTTTTTAGGAGGACCCGCAATCCTCTCATGCTAAAAGCAAATAGATCCTCGATAGAGGATGTTCGCGACACATGACAGGTGATGCAGCCTTATTTGCTAAGCTATCGATGAAGAAAAAAGTGTATGTTTTCTTTGGTAATAATCTTAGAGATGACATTATATGAATTGGTACTGTTGGTATATCTCCCTACCCAGAAATAAAAGACGTTTGTCTAGTCACAGAATTGAAACATAATCTGTTGAGCATTGGTCATTTTGCAGATAACATTTATGGTATCAATTTTATGAAAAATAAATCCTCTATATATGAAATATCTACTGGTCATCCTGTATATGAATGGATCAGGGAAGACAATATATATGTTTTATTTCTAGAAAGTACTAACATTGTAGGTGAGTGCCTAGTAGCCAGTCAAGATGAAAGCTGGCTATGGCACATGAGGCTAGGACATACTAACATGGATTCTATCTCAAGGCTATACACTAAGACGACGGTGAAATTTTCTTCAAGAGAGAGATGATATATTCAGATTGTGAAAAGAACAAAGCAACTACGCCATCATTTAAATCCATCAATGTTGTAAGCACTTCTAGACCCTTGAAATTAGTTCATATAGATTTGTTTCATCATAGTAGAGTCGCTAGTCTTGGCGATAAGCTCTATACTTTTGTTATAGTTGATGATTTCTTTCGATTTACATGGGTTTACATTTTATCAAATAAAAGTTATACCATTTTCGAATTTCAAGCACTTTACAAAAAGGTACAAAATGAAAAAGGCTCCATGATTACTCGAACCCGATGTGATCATCGTGACAAATTTAAAAATACTGATTTTAAAAAGTCTTGTGATAACAATGGATATTACCATGAATTTTTTTGTCCTAAAACTCCTCAACAAAATAGTGTTGTGGGGCAAAAGAATAGAACGCTAAGCAATATGGCTAGAGTGATCCTTAACCAGCATAATCTTCCTAAATATTTTTGGACAGAAGTTGTAAGTACAGCCTGTCATGTTTTGAATAGTTAATTCGACCTATATCGAAGAAAATCCCCTATGAATTATAGTTTGGAAAGATTCCAAATATTTTTTTAAAGTTTTTTGATGTTGCTACTTTATCCTGAACACCAAGGATAACTTGGGTAAGTTCGATTTAAAAGGCAGACGAAGGAATATTTCTCAAATATGCTGCCAAGAGTAAGGGATATAGGATCTTCAATAAGAGATCTATAATTGTTGAAGATTCTATTAATGTTTCCTTTGATGAGCTCAATAGTAAAAAATCTAGCGACAGTGATGACGAAGATGTATGAAACCAATCCAAGGCACCTGAAGATATTGCTACCGATAAGAACTATTTGGAGAGTTTGCCTAAGAAGGTAAAATTCATGCCATATCATCCAAAAACACTGGTTATAGGTGATTTATCGAAGGAAGTAAGTACACAATCTTCTACTAGAGACATGGCAGCTAATGTAGATTTTATTTCGCAAGTAGAACCTAAATTAGTAGCTGATGTTTATCTTGATAAATTTTAGATTGATGCCGTACAAGAGGGATTTGATCAATTTGAGAGAAACCAAGTTTGGAATCTTGTTCTTAAATCTATTGGTCAATCGATAATTGGTACCAATTGGGTGTTCCAAAGTAAATTATGTGAAGATTGACAAGTTCTATGCAACAAAGCACGTCTAGTAGCACAAGGTTATAATCATGAAGAAGGAATTAATTATGATGAGACCTATGCTCCTGTTGTTTAACTAGAATCTATTCGCATATTTTGTGCATTCGTATGTTTTTTAATTTCAAACTTTTTCAAACGGATGTTAAGAGTACATTTTTAAATATTTTTATAAAAGAAGAGGTTTTTGTGAGGCAGTCCCCTGATTTTGAGGATTTTTAAAAATCTGATCACGTTTTCAAGTTAAAAAGGCACTTTCTGGACTCAAACAAGCACCTTGTACTTAGTATGAACATCTAAGTACTTGCCTGCTTGAAAATAGTTTTTTAAAAGGAAGGATTGATACAACTTTGTTTATCAAAACTTCTGATGATAGTATTTTACTTGTACAAATATACGTTGATGATAAAATATTCGGTTTTGCTAACAAAAAACTCTGTCAATATTTTGCTAAGCATATGCAGAGTGAGTTTGAGATGAGTATGATGGTAAAGCTCAACTACTTCCTAGGACTTCAGATCAGACAACACTCGCAGGGAAACTTCACTAATCAAGCCACGTACACGAAGGACTTACTAAAGAAGTTTGACTTCGACAAAGTAAAGCCTATCAGCATGCCAATGGCTATAGCTACTCGATTTAACCTTCATGAAAGTGGGAAACCAGTCGACCAGAGTAAGTATAGAGGTATGATTGGTAGTTTATTGTATTTAACTACTAGTCATCCTGATATTATGTTTAGTGTTTGCATCTATGCACTATGTCAAGCTAACCCTAAAGAATCACAAATATGCGCAGTTAAGCATATCTTTAGATATCTTAAAGGAACTTCTACTGTCGGCTTATGGCATCCCAAAACCACATCGTTTGACCTAATCAGTTACTTAGATGCTGATTTTGCTAGATGAAAAGTAGACCGTAAAAGTACCAGAGGTGTACATGTTATTTTCAAGGTAAAGCTTTAGTCTCTTGGTTTAGCAAAAAATAAAATTCTGTAGCATTATCAGCAACTGATGCTGAGTACATCGTCGTAGGACGTTGTTATGCTCAAAATTTATGGATGAAGCAAACTTCAGAAGCTATAACCTGCACTACACTAAGATTTCCATATTCTATGATAACACTAGAACTATTAATCTGACTAAGAACCCAGTATGTCACTCACCCACTAAGCATATAGAACTACATCACAACTTTTTACGTGATCATCAAGAACAAGGAGATATTTTTCTAGATTTGTTGACACAGATCATCAATTAGCAGATATATTAACAAAACCACTAGTCGAAGATCGTTTCAACTATTTGCATCACGAGCTCGGAATTCTTGAATTTT
Organism: Iris pallida; assembly: GCA_029216955.1. NCBI lineage: Eukaryota > Viridiplantae > Streptophyta > Magnoliopsida > Asparagales > Iridaceae > Iris > Iris pallida. The sequence goes on along the minus strand of JANAVB010011197.1, from coordinate 1,638,891 downwards.
CGGAGTCATAATGTGTTATAATTAATAAAAATACTTAAAACTTTAAATTTAGTGATTTAATAATCAAAGTTATTTTGGGTACAAGGCGAAAGGGCCCTTCTATCAACAAGGTGTAAATGCCAAAGCGACATGGTGCCAAGTGTCTTCAGAGTACCACTAGGTGAGATCCGGCACCTTATAGGTAACCCAAGGTAATAAGTATTAATTAATCAATGAGTTACAAGTTTCTATGTTTCAATCATTCATTACTAAAATATGAACCAAAACTCACGTAGCCGACTTCGGGCCGTACTCTGTGGGGACTTTTTATATATTCACCAGTTCAAAACATCACCCCCCATTCATGTTTTCCCCTAAAAATAGCCGACCACAGCCCCCAAAAACCTAAATTTTCAAAACCCTAGATCCTAGAAAACTCCTTCTAAGGAATCGTAACCTGAAATTCCTCAGATCTAAGGTGTTCTAAAGGCATTCTCTTTCAATTTCGTAATGACACCTAGAGTGTTTAAGAGAAAGAAAACTAGAGATGCTGCCTCATCTTCTACGTCTGAGTATGAACCTGTTAATCTCTTTTGTCCCTCTCTCCTGATGATAATAAGGAATTTAATTTGACACTTTTTGTATTATTATTGAGACCTACCAATTATTTTGATTATTTTCGGTATCGTGAAATATGTTCAGGAAAAGTTGTTAATTTTACTATTTTTTGGCACACGACAAAGTGCGCCACTGGCCACGTGCATGTGTCCACGTGTTCGCCTAGCATAGGGCTACACGTGTGTCACCCTGTACCGTGTCCACAAGAGTCGTGTCAAGAGTTTGGAGGCCGTATCAGAGCCAAAACTATGTATGCGTGCGACAGTGTAAGACCCGTGCACACGTGTTTCCTCACTCGATACGACACGATACGACACGAGATAAGACTTTAGGTGTGTCTTGTCAGACACTGTCCCCATCTCTGTGTTAAGTTTTGGGTCCTATTGTGTCGTGTACAGTGCACACGACACGTCGAATAGCAGGGCATGTGCGCCGTATCTCGTACAGTGAGTTCGTATCCATTTTGGACACGGACACAGCTCGATATGAGCTTAGAGCTTGGAGGTTCATGTAAATACACAAAGGGCTATAAATTTGTTCAAATAGTTTTGCAAATTACTAATTTTCAATTCTATGTGACATTTCACCAAACACTTTCAAAAATACACCGATATGTGTCCGATACGGACACGAAATGGACACGAATTCCTACCAAACTTGGGCTACACCTAGGGGAACCCTAAATGAATGCATCTATGGGAAGAAATCAGGAATTGAAAGGGTTTTGATGGGTTTTACCTATTAAGGGTGAAACCTCAATGTGAAGGGCCTTGAATGAGAGTTTCTTCTCAAGTTGTAATGGTTCCAAGCCTCCAAATCCTTGCTAACTAGTCTCCAATAGCATTCTCTACTGTTGAGGAGTCCAATGTGTAGCTCTCCTTCCCAGAATTTTGAAATATTTCTATTTTATTTATTTGATTTAAATGGTGAATTATGATTTTATAAATAAGTATTTTAGTTAATTATTACGGTAAATGATTCTAGCCTTAGTTGAGTTTTGGAGCACAGGGTGACTAGGAATCATGGCACAGATAGTGCAGTGGCGTGTCTTGACTAGAGTTTAGCCATGGTAGAGGAAGGCTGAGCCATAGTGATGTCCTAACTAGAAAATCAGGCCAAATTGTGACATGACTATTATAAATAGTTAATTATTTATTATTATTATATTATTGACATTGAGCAACCCGGTTGAACCAAACTGGCCAGGCTGGACCCAAACCAAGCCCAAGCCCAGGTAGTCATGTAGTGCATCCCAAGACGACCATGTAGTCATATTTTATATGTGTATAAATAGTTCCTAATTATTTGGATATTGATGTACATTTTTAATTAATTGAATATTATTACAAGAATTGGTATTTTATTATTAAATATGGTTTTACCATAATTGTACAATTATTGGACCCAGGTAAGGGTGAATAGTACGAATTCACCAAACCGCCAGTTAAGTATTATTTCATTATTTTTGTGATGATTAAATAAATATATTTGTTGATATTAGATATTATTAATGATTAATAGGGTATTTATTGATATATATAAATATGAGAGGTATATATGTATATGAGTGCATATATTTATGTAAATACATAGATATTGTATATGTGTGAGTATATATATATATATATATATATATATATATAAATATTATTGGTATAAATATGTGTATATATGTATGTATATATATAAGTGATTATATACATATAGACATAAATATTTGCTAATATAGAAATAGAAAAAAAATAAATATATGTGTATATATAAATATATAGGATATATGTGTATATGTATATGTGTATATATATGTATATGTGATTATATGTATAAAATGTGTATAGATATTAATAGGAGCAAGAAGAGAAATAATAATAGATTTCCGAGCCCAATTCTTCAGCCAGCCCCAAGCTGAGCCCGGCCCACCCCTGCCTAACCATCCTCCAACTGAGAGCGACTCAACAGAGTCTTCACAAGCCCAGGCCCGAGCAATGAGCTCCCAAACCGAGCCATACTTAGATTTTCCTCACGGCAACAGACCCGCGCGTATATAGGTATACGTAGAGAGATTTCGGAGAAAACCCTAACGCCACCTACACCTTCCCCAGCGACGAAGCCAGATTGGACGCCGCCCTGCGCGCCGCCGCGATGGAAGCAGGCCGGCCGGAGCTGCCACGGCAAGGCTGGAACCGCACGATGCACGCGGACTGAACAAGCGCGGAACAGCAGCAACGGCGGTGCAGCCCCGACTTCGTGATCGAAGTGCACTCTCATTGCTCGATCGTTCCGAACTTTTTCTCCAGGTGAGATCCCAATATAACCACCTTTAATTCCCATTAATTAGTTTAAATTCTAGGGACGCGAGACTCGAAAGAAATCGAGTTGAAAACCCCAAAAAACCTGTCGCAAATAGCGAAACAGGGCAGTCCAATCACCCACCTTTGAGGATCGTTTCTGATCAATCCAACAACTATCTAGAAATTCCACCTGAACACAATTTTAGACAACATGTAGGACTTCGAATCCCTTCTTGCGGAATTTGAAATCATCGACTGAGCGTCGAGAAATCGAATCCCAAAGTTTCCCAAAAATCTGTTTTCAAAACATTGAATTTGTTCCACACGACGTCCGTCCCGCCATTCCGGGCGACGTGGTCGTGCACCGAAGGTATAGAAAGCTGTGTAACAGCTTCGTGGTCGTGTGTGCTTTGACGGAATTCAAATTGGTCGCGTGTGCGCGACGAATTTGATGCGTATCCGTCGAAATTCACCGTATCGTGTACTTTGCAAATTTCTCAATTACTTTGTGCACACTCATCGGATCGAGACAAAACTTGCACCAACAGAACCGTATCGTTTTTCTGGTCCTGCATGTCAAGTTTGGTCCAATTTTGAGACAGTTGATAAAATTACCGTTTTGCAGGCCCTACGGTCCCACTCAACGGGCGATTTTGTGCACGGGCCGCCGGAATCCAACTCTGGACATACGGTTGGGTTCGTATCGGAAAACCGGATCCGTAGACATATAGTTTGACGACTTTAGAGACCGTTGACTTTGGCACGCTTTTCGGTGCAAAGCGGATCCAACGACGGATATCGTTTTTGCCCGAAATTACCGTTTTGCCCCTGTGTCCAGAATTGGATGTAAGGACAGGCAATCCTAGCTAATTGGACTATTCTGAGATCATTGGTATTGTTTATTTTAGCTTTCGGGGACTGTTGTACGGGTTTTGACTGTAGTGGCACATTGAGTAGTTCAGATTGTCGGTTTCACCAGCAAAGGACCACAGGCGAGTATAGTTTATTGTCTGCATTTCGATATTGATTTTCACTATATTTCATTGGTTGTGTCATTGATGATGTAATTATTTTCTATTATAAATTATCGAGTCGGGAATAAGAAGTACCAAAGATGTGTGATCTGACCTTAGACAGTGTAGACAGTGTAGACAGTGATTTATTATTGCAAGTAGACAGTGTAGCCAGTGATTTATTTATTACAAAGTAGACAGTGTAGACCGTGATTATTATTGCATTTAAACTGTGTAGATCATGATTATTATTTTGTAGACAATGTTTTTTTATTTCAATATTTGCTGTAGACAGTGTAACTTTAGACAGTGTAGACAGTATAACTTTAGACAGTGTCGACAGTGTAACTTTAGACAGTGTAGACAGTGTAACTTTAGACAGTGTAGACAGTGTCGCATAATTGTCCCGAGACCGATCACATATCAAAGGTACTTCTAGCAGTCGGGGAGAGTATTTTGTGTCTATTTACTTACTATTGGTTTTTATATTTCATGTTTATTTTCAAACCCATGATTGATGTCTAACCTTTGTTTATAGTCATCTTCTTTATTTGAAATTGTATTCAGTGGACTGTTCTCGTTCCATTCCTGACTGGAAACCAACATTTTCAGGTTAGCCGTGGATTCATTTAGCTTGGGGAGTGACGGGAATACTTGTAGACGGGAAGCCTAGAGATTAGCTAGCTAGTGGAGTTGTAGCCATTCAAATATTTGTACAAGTTTATATTTTTCAGCAAATGTAAAACTTGTGATCTTTGTAAATTAAATTAATTATGTGAATGAGTATTGTTTGTGATTTTGATCTTCATGGCCGTGACAGCGTTCTACCGCCGACACTGCGGCGTAGGCTGGCTTGGACACGTCTCGTATTCGTTTAAAAAAAAAAATGGGTGCGGGTTGTGACAAGTTTTTGTGGTGGCCCATGCAGGTCTGTCTTCGCAAATTACGCGAACTCGTGATAGTACTTAAGTTAGTTGTACTATTGCGAGCCTGCGACTAGAACATGCTCATTCACGAACAAGGATTAATTTAATTTACGAGAATGACTAGGACTAGGAGTCCCTTATACAAATTTACCGATGGGTAGTCTAGGCCATGGAATTTAGATAAGGAATTATTAATTTTGATAGTTTGTCAGATTCCCATAGGTACACTATTACCTCTTGATTGGAAGATATGGTCCAATATGGATAGATTATTCCCTTGGTAAGGCGGGGCTTCATAAAATTAATGATCTAATCTTGATAGATTATTCAATTCATTCTTTTGCCTCTTTAGATATCGTCACCATATCTTAGTTTGAATTGCCATTTTAAAATCCTATTTTGCCGTAAGGGAATAGTTTATACTTCCTGATTCGGTTATTCAAATGCAAATCTCGAGGTAGACTGATCCAAAGTTTTTCCTATGGTTTGAATACATATGAATTAGATATTAGAATGTTTGTAATTTTGTCTTCAGTTATTTTTCTCCCGGTTCACCTTTTATTTTAAGGGTTATGACTTATAGTACTTACGCTTTATCTCATAGTCAACATGTTTAAATCTCTAGAATCTCATGAATTTTGAGGATATAGTTAAATGAATGTTAGTTAACCCATAATGGCAGGACAGCAGCGTATTGTCGTCATTTATTTGAATTAGGGAGACTATGTGTTCACTGCCGCCAGCAGCGCACTGGCAAGGCACGATCCTTAGAGTTGGAATAGTTTAAGAGAATATAGGTTATAGAATATTGCTAAACTATAGCTGGTGGTCCTCTTTGACCATAATCACACTGTTGTCAATATAAAGTAGAGTATTAGGTAGCATGTCACATCTGAATCAAGAAACCAAGGGTTTACCACAGCCTGATTTTACGGGCGAGGCGTAGTCCTCGGTGAACTGACTTCAGACCTAATTACAATTAGGGATACTATAGAGGATAGGACGGTGCTCTGTATGTTCTATAAGATCCGAAGCCAATAGTAGTGGAAGTTATGTGAGATTGGGTAGCGTGTCTTCCGATCTAGCATTCCGTGGTCCTTGTGACCTATTGACAAGGATATTGATTGACGCCAATAGGTTACCTAGAAAATAGAGTTTAGAGGTTCACAACCCATTAGTCGCCACGGCATTATGGATAAGAATATAGTAGGATGATTGTATAAGCAAGAACACCGGGTAAGGTTGATTCTCACAAAAACTCGAACTACTTGTGCCTTCTTTCGAAAATCTCGCATACTGGTGTTTTGACTTTTTGACCAATATTGCTATCATAGCCTAGTTTTTGCATGCTTACTCTTTATCGAGCTTGATTCAAGACATATGTTTATTGGGGACGCCCACTAACATATTGTCTAATCAGAATCGATGTATTACGGTCTGATCAACCGTAGTGCACTTGGTTCGCTCTCTCTTTGATTAACCTACGTGGATCGAGATATCAAGGTATCTATGATCTCATCCGCAACTGCTTGACAATTCCGCTTGAATTATATGTTCGCCTTTGAATCACGAAATTGTATTCAGTAACATCTCCTTTGAATTCCTTATTGTTTTTGTCTTTCACCGATTTGGAAAGACGAAAACTCGTGATCGGTAGAGAGATACGGAGTATTCCCATGGCTATGTTGGTTGTATATACAAATGTAGCTACCATCGGCTAGTCATATGACTGAGTTACTCGTTCTCCTCTCGACCCTCAAACTCCTATCGGGACCTTCTAGCCATCTAAATTTAGGAATGATTAGGGTTTTACCCTTAGTCGTAATGTCAACCTAGGAGACTCTCTAAACCAAATGTTGTGGGCCTCTAATTATTTGTTGAAGTGGTTTAACTAGAACCCTCGTGCCAATAGTCTGGCAGGTTCGACACCAATAGAAGTTCATGACCCAATCGTTAGAAACCTTTTGCCTTAGAGTTGGTTACCCCGTCGATAACTCTGTATGCTATAGATGTGTAGGTTCCTCTAGTTTATCGACCATGTGTCATTGTACACGCTCATTTTCCATTTATGGAGGAACGATCCTTGAGTTGACTTATATCTACCGTACCCCGTTATGCCGTGCCTCATTCTTCATTAACAAGAATCGAGGTACAATATCCGGACTTTGAAATTCTTCTGGCCTTATTTTTTCTAAAACCATATCCTAGCATCTAAGGTGGGTAGACTGTAAGCCTTCTTAGGGTATATGAGGATTACCGATTGACTAGAATAAAATTTCATTAGGATGATAATGAGTGCCCCATGGACTCCCACTTTCCATTTAGATCATTTTGTGTTCCCGGCCGTGTCATTAATATTCGGAACACAAGACCAGCTGTTATCTTCCAACAAATTTCACATGCAAGATCTAGACGAGTCTACCTTTATCTAGGTATATCATGTCCCACTCAGACCCGTCCCCTTGTACTCTAGTTTTGGGGTACGACTTTCAGGTTAAAAGGACTAGTTATAACTTTTACCATAGTACCGATACACTTTCCAACCTCCATTAGAACCTTGACCACGACCCCATTCCTTTGACCCAATATGTGGTTGTGACCTACTCGAAGGCCATTACGCACATGCCACTAGTGTGCCATCCAATTGAGGCCTCATGTGCTACTTAAATACAAAAGTCACTAAAGACACAGTTTGGGCTTGAGGGACCTAGCTAACCAACTGGACGGGCAACTAGCTCAACCCTTGGATAGAAACCTATTCTAGGATACTCTAATCTAGTAGGAAGAGTTTTATTATTGGGATCTTGTCCAATCCATATAGATTGAAACCCAATATTCATCCAACCAACGACATATGCCCAGATAAAGAACCCAGTAAGACCGCAGCCTTGATTTTCCAAATTTTGTTCTATTATGAAACCTTGTTTAGAATTTCGGGAGCAGAATTTCTATATTGCACAGATTGCAAACCTCTCTAAGAATGAAGGGTCTTCGACGTAGCAAGTGACTGGACTAGAGAAGCCAAATCTAGCAATAAGTCAATGTTCCATAAACTTTCATTCCATCTGCATCATCGGATACTCTCCACCGTACTTGAAATTTCATATTGCTTCCGATTATTCTTCCTTATCATTCTGTACTTTCTATTGCAGAGCGACGAATGGTCAGGCTTATTGGGATTTACCAACATTCTTAGCTACTTGTATGAGATTATTGTTTACTATATATCGGGTTGTTTGATAGATAGGAGCGGAGTATAGGTACCACGTGCAGTAGATATCTGTTGCTAGGAATGTTAACAACCAGTTAGAAGATTTTTTAAGATTTTTACTTTTGAGGAGTAGTGTGACCAAAGGTGGGTAGAAGCCCTCGATGATCGTAGTTATAAAATGGCTAGAGAGAGTTATAAGATATTTTGATTATTTAATTGAGGAGATTAGAGTTAGGATAGACCTTCTTTTGAATATTTAAGAATAATTATGAGTAGAATTTCGAGGACGAAATTATTTTAAGGTGGGTAGATTTGTAGCTCCCCTTCCCGGAATTTTGAAATATTTCTATTTTATTTATTTGATTTAAATGGTGAATTATGATTTTATAAATAATTATTTTAGTTAATTATTACGGTAAATGATTCTAGCCTTAGTTGAGTTTTGGAGCACAGGGTGACTAGGAATCATGGCACAGATAGTGCAGTGGCGTGCCTTGACTAGAGTTTAGCCATGGTAGAGGAAGGCTGAGCCATAGTGATGTCCTAACTAGAAAAATCAGGCCAAATTGTGACATGACTATTATAAATAGTTAATTATTTATTATTATTATATTATTGACATTGAGCAACCCGGTTGAACCAAACTGGCCAGGCTGGACCCAAACCAAGCCCAAGCCCAGGTAGTCATGTAGTGCATCCCAAGACGACCATGTAGTCATATTTTATATGTGTATAAATAGTTCCTAATTATTTGGATATTGATGTACATTTTTAATTAATTGAATATTATTACAAGAATTGGTATTTTATTATTAAATATGGTTTTACCATAATTGTACAATTATTGGACCCAGGTAAGGGTGAATAGTACGAATTCACCAAACCGCCAGTTAAGTATTATTTCATTATTTTTGTGATGATTAAATAAATATATTTGTTGATATTAGATATTATTAATGATTAATAGGGTATTTATTGATATATATAAATATGAGAGGTATATATGTATATGAGTGCATATATTTATGTAAATACATAGATATTGTATATGTGTGAGTATATATATATATATATATATATATATATATATATATATATATATATATATTATTGGTATAAATATGTGTATATATGTATGTATATATATAAGTGATTATATACATATAGACATAAATATTTGCTAATATAGAAATAGAAAGAGAATAAATATATGTGTATATATAAATATATAGGATATACGTGTATATGTATATGTGTATATATATGTATATATGATTATATGTATAAAATGTGTATAGATATTAATAGGAGCAAGAAGAGAAATAATAATAGATTTCCGAGCCCAATTCTTCAGCCAGCCCCGAGCTGAGCCCGGCCCACCCCTGCCTAACCATCCTCCAACTGAGAGCGACTCAACAGAGTCTTCACAAGCCCAGGCCCGAGCAATGAGCTCCCAAACCGAGCCATACTTAGATTTTCCTCACGGCAACAGACCCGCGCGTATATAGGTATACGTAGAGAGATTTCGGAGAAAACCCTAACGCCACCTACACCTTCCCCAGCGACAAAGCCAGATTGGACGCCGCCCTGCGCCGCGGCGGCGGAAGCAGGCCGACCGGAGCTGCCGCGACAAGGCTGGAACCGCACGATGCACGCGGACTGAACAAGTGCGGAACAGCAGCAACGGCGGTGCAGCCCCGACTTCGTGATCGAAGTGCACTCTCATTGCTCGATCATTTTCCGAACTTTTTCTTCAGATGAGATCCCAATATAACCACCTTTAATTCCCATTAATTAGTTTAAATTCTAGGGACGCGAGACTCGAAAGAAATCGAGTTGAAAACCCCGAAAAACCTGTCGCAAATAGCGAAATAGGGCAGTCCAATCACCCACCTTTGAGGATCGTTTCTGATCAATCCAACAACCATCTAGAAATTCCACCTGAACACAATTTTAGACAACATGTAGGACTTCGAATCCCTTCTTGCGAAATTTGAAATTATCGACTGAGCGTCGAGAAATCGAATCCCAAAGTTTCCCAAAAATCTGTTTTCAAAACATTGAATTTGTTCCACACGACGTCCGTCCCGCCATTCCAGGCGACGTGGTCGCGCACCGAAGGTATCGAAAGCTGCGTAACAGCTTCGTGGTCGTGTGTGCTTTGACGGAATTCAAATTGGTCGCGTGTGCGCGACGAATTTGATGCGTATCCGTCGAAATTCACCGTATCGTGTACTTTGCAAATTTCTCAATTACTTTGTGCACACTCATCGGATCGAGACGAAACTTGTGCCAACAGAACCGTATCGTTTTTTTGGTCCTGCATGTCAAGTTTGGTCCAATTTTGAGACAGTTGATAAAATTACCGTTTTGTAGGCCCCACGGTCCCACTCAACGGGCGATTTTCTGCACGGGCCGCCGGAATCCAACTCTGGACATACGGTTGGGTTCGTATCGGAAAACCGGATCCGTAGACATATAGTTTGACGACTTTAGAGACCGTTGACTTTGGCACGCTTTTCGGTGCAAAGCGGGTCCAACGACGGACATCGTTTTTGCCCAAAATTACTGTTTTGTCCCTGTGTCCAGAATTGGATGTAAGGACAGGCAATCCTAGCTAATTAGACTATTCTGAGATCATTGGTATTGTTTATTTCAGCTTCCGGGGACTGTTGTACGGGTTTTGACTGTAGTGGCACATTGAGTAGTTCAGATTGTCGGTTTCACCAGCAAAGGACCACAAGCGAGTACAGTTTATTGTCTGCATTTCGATATTGATTTTCACTATATTTCATTGGTTGTGTCATTGATTATGTGATTATTTTCTATTATAAATTGTCGAGTCGGGAATGAGAAGTACCAAAGATGTGTGATCTGACCTTAGACAGTGTAGACAGTGTAGACAGTGATTTATTATTGCAAGTAGACTGTGTAGCTAGTGATTTATTTATTACAAAGTAGACAGTGTAGACCGTGATTATTATTGCATTTAAACTGTGTAGATCATGATTATTATTTTATAGACAATATTTCTTTATTTCAATATTTGCTGTAGACAGTGTAACTTTAGACAGTGTAACTTTAGACAGTGTAGACAGTATAACTTTAGACAGTGTAGACAGTGTAACTTTAGACAATGTAGACAGTGTCGCATAATTGTCTCGAGACCGATCACATATCAAAGGTACTTCTAGCAGTCGGGGAGAGTATTTTGTGTCTATTTACTTACTATTGGTTTTTATATTTCATGTTTATTTTCAAACCCATGATTGATGTCTAACCTTTGTTTATAGTCATCTTCTTTATTTGAAATTGCATTCAGTGGACTGTTCTCGTTCCATTCCTGACTGGAAACCAAAATTTTCAGGTTAGCCGTGGATTCATTTAGCTTGGGGAGTGACGGGAATACTTGCAGACGAGAAGCCTAGAGATTAGCTAGCTAGTGGAGTTGTAGCCATTCAAATATTTGTACAAGTTTATATTTTTCAGCAAATGTAAAACTTGTGATCTTTGTAAATTAAATTAATTATGTGAATGAGTATTGTTTGTGATTTTGATCTTCATGGCCGTGACAGCGTTCTACCGCCGACACTGCGGCGTAGGCTGGCTTGGACACGTCTCGTATTCGTTTAAAAAAAAAAAAACGGGTGCGGGTCGTGACACAATGCAATTGGTTTGGTCCAATTTGGAGGAGAAATGGTGAAGAATTGGGGAAGAAAACTAAAGGGGATTTTTGTAGAGATTAACAAGAGGCCAATATTTGTGAAGAGATGATTATAATGGGAAGAGGGGCTCATAATGGCTATGATAAAGTTAGGTTAGGGTTTTAGATGAGTGGTTGAGGCTTCTCCAACAAGTTCAAGTCAAATCAATGGCTCACAACAAAAGTAGGTTTCTTACATAATATCTCCTATCAAAATATTTATCCAACTTAGTCATTAAGTCTTCTAATCTTCTAACTAAGTCCCCATGAACATCATTAACATGTAGGTTAGGTCCAAACTAGGTTAGTCTCTAATAAAGTGATTAGCATCATAATAATCAATCAAAATTCATTTTCATCAATAAGTCAAAAATGACCAAAATACCCCTAGGGTAAAAATAATAAATAGATATCCCAATCACATGGTTAGGCTCTAGGTCAGACTGTCTCTAGGGTTTCACTAGCTGCACATCAAAATCACAAGTCATGATTTTTAAATAGTTTTAAAATGATTAAAAATCACCAAAAATCATATTACGATTTAAATATCATAAATAATAATTAAAATCACAAAATTTCAAAATTACCTTCATTTAGAAAACTAGGTGTTACAAGTCTACCCTCCTTAGAAAAATTTTGTCCTCAAAATTAAGATGGTAGTACTCCTTCTAGGTCAAACACCCCCACAATCATAGTCTCAAATCACATAGTTCGACAATCATATACGTCTGTCCAAAATCATGATACTCAGAATCTTCATCATGCTAGTGAGCAAGGCTACGATAATCACAGAGTCCTTGACTAAGGTACATACCTCTAGTATCATGGTATTTAAAATTTTTGTATTGCCGCATGCTTGGCAGCGAAAACCTTAAATTTCCACACCCGAGAAATACGTCCAAAATCTGACTATATGTCCTCACTATGCCAGCTAACACGACTATCGAAGATTCTAGATCCCATAACTAAGGTCACCTAGCCCATATGATTTATCTCAGAAGAAAATCAAACGTAACACAAGAACAACAGGACAAAATTGATCAATCAGCAAGGAACAGATGGAATCGAATTTTAAGACAGTTATAAGAGACAAATGTGGAAATGGAATCGAGAAGAACGAAACCTGCAACAAGATCTCCAATGGCCTGTGCATCCTCGACTGTCCTAGCGAAAGCTCGCCCCTGCTGGTCTTTCCTGGCCTGCTGCTGATGCTGCATATACCTCTGCTGCTGAGTTGGTAAGGGTAATCCCTTCTGCTGGCCCACCGGAGCCCTAGTTCCTGCTACATAAACTGTCCGTCCAAATGACTCAGGACACTCTCTCAACCGATGATCGGATCCTCCACAAAGCAAATATCTGCCTAGCCTCTTTCGGTATTCGCCCCAATCATGCCCTGGTTTCTTACAGAAGGGACAAATAATAACAAGCTGCTGTCCCGGGGCCTGATGCTGCCTCTAAGGCTGCTGCGCCTGCTGAAAGGGTACACGATCCTGAAACTGCTGCTGCTAAAAGTAGACCCTCGGCTGCTGATACTGCTGCTGAATCTGTAGGTGGGGCATCTGCTGCGGATACTGCTACTAAATCTGTAAGTGGGGCCTCTTGGCCGGGCCCGTACTGCCACTAGCTCCCTGAGTGTCTCGCGTCCTCTTCTCCTTCAGCCCAAGATCGTCCTCCGCTGCCATATCTTCTACCAAAATCTGCTCGAAAGTGGCATCGCGGCTGCTCTTGGTATTCGACTTGATCTCCCTGATCAAGCCCCTGCAGAACCTCCTCGTCTTTTCTGTCACTATCACTTTTCTAGCTTGAGGGTATTTTGGTCATTTTCAAATTTTTGAAATTTAATTTGGAATTATTATTATTCTTTATAATTAATATGATTTTTAAGTGATTTTAGTATAATTGATTTTGGTGTTCTAGTGGACTTTGACTTATGTTGACCTTGGAGACTAACCTAGTGGCTAACCTAGGTCATGACTAAGTGGTTAGGATATGAAAACCTAGGTTGACTTAAGTTAGTGAGGATTAACTCATTGGAATTAGTTTGGAGAAATTAGGAGCTAGATTGATTAATGAATGGCTTGTGAAATCACAAGTCATTTTATGACTTAAAGGCTTAATGGCCCATAGGCCCACACCCCTTGAACCAAACCCTAACCCTAATAATCTTGGCCGGCCATAGTGTGTCCCCCCTATTTATATCACCTTGAAATTAGGGCTTGCCTCTTTAGGAATCATTACCATTTGGAAGAGGTGAGTCCCCATCTTTGTAAATTCTTAGAAAATCCATTTTTTACTCCAAATTCCTCCAAACAAATTGCAATAGGACCTAATATTAGCCTATTTGCTGTTGGTGTTGAGTATTTTCAGGAAAGACACAATTTGAGGGAGTTTGGTGGCTTGAGGAACACTTCCCATTTGGGGATTGTAACCCTTTGTTCATCAATAGGTATAATCCTTTCTACTCCATATAATTTCTGTTAAATTTTATTTCTAGGATGTCCTAACCCTAACCTAACAGTAGGATAGGCTAACCCTAGAATTTGAACCCATTTCGTGTCCGTATCGGACACGTATCAACGTGTATAGGAACGTGTTCGACGAAATGCCTTGATTTTGTGATTGTGTTTGAATAGAAAAATCGATATTCACCTCGCTTATGCATTCCTTGGGCACTGAGCACAATTTCGTGTCGGGTTGAGTCAACACGGAGGCGTGGACACGCGGTCGTGCACCCACGCGCGCAGGCAAGGAGCTTGTCCTGCTGTTCGGGTAGCACTGCTCTGTGCACCCATCGTTTCAACCCACAAAATTAGACACGCGTGTCGTGTCCATGACTGACACGAGGCTCCTCGAATTTTACGAGCTCTCGTGTCGTGTCGTACACGATATTGCCTGTGCACGTGTCGTGCACTGTGTACACCAGTGTGCTGAATTTGTGTTCTTGAGTTTAATTGATTTTAATAGTTTTGAATTGTGTTTTTATTTATTAGTTAGATCCTAAACATGATGTTAAATCTCTGTTATATTAGTTACATGATTAACTTAGGTTTTTAATGAGGAGTTTGGATTCGAACATGAGTTTTGGGCATTCACTGATACTCACTGATACTGTAAGATTCCAGTTTTTCTAAACCTATTTAATTCCCTATTTTGTTATGTTTTTCAACTGATTTTGAATCCCATAATTTATAATACTTGTTAGCTAAGTTTTTACATTCGATATAGGCTTTTTGAATTGAGTTTTGACATTTCGATTGGGTTTCAAGGCTGATACATTGGGTTGCCTGTGTTGTTCTTTAATTAACCTTTTTAAAATGATTGGTAAACTGATACACTTTGTTTCAAACTGAAATACTGAGATTTCTCCTTTTCATTGTACTGTGAGATGTAGGTTAGTTGAACTCTTAAATTGTTTTTCCTGAGATTGTTTCTTAAACTGAGAATGGAAGGTTATACCTGAGTTTATAAGTCTGGACTGATTCTTGAGATTTGACATTGAGTTTCCTTTTTATTTATTTCAATATTGTTCTTCCTTTAAAAACCTGAGATTGGGATTGTGTTCCCAGTTATTTGTAACCTGAGATTGGTATTGTTTTAAACTGTTGTTTGGTTCTATGAACTGAATATTCATTGGGTAGCAGTGAATCATTCCCTGTTTTCTTGTTTCCTTAATCACAAATGCACACTGTTTCTTTTACACTGTTATTTCAGATTCTCATGGGTTGATAGTTTACTGTTTTTCCTTATGACAATGATTCCCAACAACCAGTGTGTTAAAACCTTTCTTAATAACTGTAAACTATTTTTCTGGGTTCAATTTGAACTGGGAATGAGGCTATAACCTGGGATGTTGAACTGAGAAGTTATTTCCAGTTTTTCCCTTTAACTGATGTGCTCACTGTTAATGTAAAAACTGAGTTGCTTTCCCCTAAAAACTGAAATGTACATTCATGTATCACTGTTCAGGATCACAGATACACTCACACCCTCACTCTCTTTCATACACACACACACCCACAGATACACTCACATGCCTATGCCTCTCTATCACACACATTGAAGATTCAAGTGTCCCCCTTCACTCTTTTCACATGTATATATATATATATATATATGATTGAGGTACATATATATATATATATATATATATGTAGGTTGCTATATATATGAATGTGTGTTAGTGTATATATATATGATATAATGTATTATAGATTGTGACATAAAGCATGGGTGATTTTGTATAGTGACTATAGGTTATATGTATTCTTAATAGATTATATTAATATGGTATTCTGTGTATTATTAGATATAGTCAATGTCTTGTGGTTATGTGATTATGGTATGGTTAGACATGGTATGCCTAGTTGGAATCTAGATAGACTGTTTAGGCTTGTTAGAACCTAGAATGACTTGCTAAACCTAGATTAGACTAGTTTGACTTCTAGGGTTGTCAGAGTTGACCAAGAGTTGACTTTGGTCCAGATTGACCTAGATTCATGTAGAATGCATTGTAGTGCATTTTATTACTATTTTGGACTTGTTGTGACTTGTACTGTTCTAAATAGGAGCCAGACACCACTACTCGGACAGTACTTTCATCTCGGACATTCAGTTAGCAAGCGAGTATATTCTCTGATCTTTTCATACCTGTCTGGACTATATTCTTGCTCTAGATTACTCTACATGATGCTGACACGTATCTTCATGGATTAGTACTATATGGATCCTTTCCTAAGATGTTATCCCTCTACGGGTGCATCGGGTATTTTATGTTCATGTACTTTATTATGTGCATCAGGTACTCCTTGTACTCGTACTAGTACATGTTATTACATGTTCTCATGTGCTTTGATGTGCTTATCATGTGCCTCATGTACTACTCATTACATGAGTTTACGTATCTTAGTTATATTCATGTGCTTATAACGTAACTTGAATGGATCCTTGTGTATTAATTGGGACGGGGTGAGTAGAATTGGTTATGTGAACACTATCCCCAGTAGCTGTATTCATGTGCCTCCTTATTTGTATTCATGTGCCCCCAAGCCGTTTATATAACCATATTGTGCTCTAAATCACGTAGCCACTTACAGTCTCTACTATCATGCATTTACTTTCAGTTACAAAATATCTCCTGTTTACTTGTACTTTCATTCAGCACTTCCTGTATTTTAATCTATTGTATGATTTATTTTCCTAACCTGCTATGAATTGTTTAAGAGATATGTGCTCGTTCCCGTCCTGACTGGACCAGTTGAAAATATTACAGAGGACGAGGCTGAGGCGTTCTGCCCTACTTCCTACGGTGCCACACTAGATGAGTGCCTGGACTTGGACCAGCAGCAGGATCCATTAGCAGTAGACGACACTCCATTAGTTTAGGATTGTCTTACTTTTCTGGATCACTGTATTAGATTTTGAGATTTTGAGATATGTATTATTTTAGACACTTAGAATTCTGGATTGTATCTCTGTGATTCTTCTGTTCTGGATATATTATCTTTCATTATCATTCTATCTTTCCTGTTCTACCTTAGCTGTGGTTGAGTTATATTTCTGTTATGTCACCCCCGTTCGGGGAGTATAACTGTTATTACCTTCAACTGTTAGTTGTTGTGACCTAGGACAGCGTTCTACCGCCGACACTGCGGCGTAGGCTGGACGTACCCACGTCTCGTGCCCTTACTCTAGGGTGCGGGTCGTGACACGTTTTTAGTGGTGGCCTATGCAGGTCTAGGTTGGAAATATAGTGGTATTCGAACTAGAATATCGCTGCAGCCTGTAGTAGGAATTAGTATATTTTGAAGGTACTCAATCACACTAGAAAAAATTCCTTATCAGATTCCGTATATCTATTTTTCTGCTTATTGTCTTCCTTAGAAATTTAAACTGTCCTCCTTTGATTTTTCAACTCATTCTCAGTAATTGTTTCTTGTTTGATCTGTGTCTCCAGGATGGTTGAGATGCGATCGCATCGCCCCGTGACGGGAGAGGCTGGAGAGGGGTCTGCCACCTCTCGTGTCCAGCAGCCAGCTCCTAGTGCCACAGGGCCAGTACAGCCCTCAGGAGTTGGTGTTTCTGCCACTTTTGGAGGAGCACCTCCAGCAGTCAGGAGGCCAGTTGTGATTCCTGAGATCCTTCTACCGCACCAGCCTCCGTCTGCGGGGATGGTAGATGCTGCACATCTCTTCTCCTTCGTAGAGAGGATTCTTGAGTCCCACCAGCAGCAGCAGACGAGGCAGACTGCAGATTTCAGGCAGGGGATCGATGAGGCACACCAGCTGGTTCGTACCACAGTCGAGATGATTACAGCTCAGGGGACCCAGCAGCAGCCCCGTCGGAGGGAGAAGGGCATTTAGGACTTCCAGAAGATGCATCCTCGGGAGTTCTTCGGTACAGAGGGCATCCATGTTGCAGATGACTGGATAGAGCATATTAAGGAGATCTTCCGACTGGCGGAGATACCAGATCGACTCCAGATCGAGGCGGCGGGCAGTCAGATGCAGGACTTAGCCCGTGCGTGGTATCAGACAGATCCCAGGATGGGAGTTGAGGGCCAGACTTGGGCCCAGTTCAAGGAGCTGTTTAAGGAGCTGTTCTTTCTTGATGTTGCCTTGGAAGGTATCGAGGTACAGTTCGAGGGTCTGGTTCAGGGGAACCAGACGGTAGCTGAGTATGCCGGGGAGTTCTACAGATTGGCCCGGTTCATTGATAATTTGTTTGAGAAGACGAAGGCGAGAAAGTTTCGTCGGGGTTTGATTAGAGAGGTTCGGTCGCTGACTAAGAGCGATCGGAACGCCACTTATGCTGAGATATTTTCTGGGGCTATGGTGGCGGAGGACGACCTAGGGCTGAAGCAGAAGAGGGGTCGTGACATCCAGGGTGGCAGCAGCAGTCAGGGGCAGGCCAAGAGGCCTCATTTCCAGCAGCAGCAGCAGCAGTCAGGGGCAGGCCAAGAGGCCTCATTTCCAGCAACCATAGCAGCAGCAGAGGCCAGCTCAGCAGTAGTATCAGCAGCAGGGTCGTGTACCCTTTCAGCAGCAGCACCAGCAGCAGAGAGGGCAGCAGGTACCTCGTTAGGTAGTCATTTGTGCCTTCTGTAAGAAGTCGGGGCACATGATCCATGAGTGCAGGAAGAAGCTAGGCAAGTGCCTACTTTGTGGTACAGGAGATCACCAGTTGAGGGACTGCCCAGGGGCTTTTGGGCGAGGACAGCAGGGAGGTGGAGCCAAGGCTCCAGCAGGCCAGCAGAGGGAACCAGCCCTGCAGACCCAGCAACAGAGATTCCAACAGCACCAGCAGCAGACACGAGGTGGACAGCAGGGGCGAGCTTTCGCCATTGCAGCTGAGGATGCCGAGGCCATCAGAGAGCTGATAGCAGGTTCGATTCTCCTAGATTCCCTTCCAGTATTTGTACTCTTTGATTCCGGGGCTTCCTACAGCTTTGTGTCAGTATCGTATGCTATTAGACACAGTCTGGTTTCTTAACCATTGCCTAGGACCTGCAAGATCACGACCGGGGGTGGGGTCATCCTCGTGAGTGATGTTTGCAGAGGGCGGAGTGTCATATTGGGAGGCCGAGAGTTGGGGGTGAGTCTACTAGTCATACCATTACCGAACTATGACATTGTATTAGGTATGGACTGGCTGAGTAGATACCACGCCCGCATTGATTGCTGTGGGGGTAGAGTTTTGTTCGGGACGCCAGGAGAGCCAGAGTTTGAGTACACCCGGCGGCAGGCAGAGCAGGATGGCAGAGTCTTTTGTGGAGCTTCAGTTGAGGAGCAGGTGGCTCCGCATCCCTTGATCGCAGAGTTTATGGACGTATTTCCAGAGGAGTTGCCAGGGCTTCCACCGGACAAAGATGTAGAGTTCTCGATAGACTTGGTTCCCGACGCGGAACCGATCTTCCAGCATGTCTATTGAGTGAACAACAGTGAACTGGTGGAGCTGAAGAAGCAAGTGGATGAGCTGTAGGACAAGGGCTTCATCCGTTTGAGTTCTTCACCTTGGGGTGCACCGGTACTTTTCGTACCCAAGAAGGATGGGTCAGTACGGATGTGTATCGACTACAGGACACTTAACAACCTGACGATCAAGAACAGATACCCACTGCCGCGGATCGATGATCTGTTTGATCAGTTGAGTGGAGCTCGGGTGTTCTCCAAGATTGATTTGAGGTCAGGTTATCACCAGATGAAGGTGAAGAGGGAGGATATCCCCAAGACCGCTTTCAGGACGCGGTACGGGCAATTTGAGTTTTTGGTTATGCCGTTTGGGCTAACCAATGCACCAGCAGTGTTTATGAATCTAATGAACAAGGTGTTCCACCAGTACTTGGACAAGTTCGTGGTGGTGTTCATTGATGATATCTTGGTATATTCTAAGACAGAGGAGGAGCACGAGGAGCATCTGCGGATAGTGCTGGAGACTCTCAAGAGGGAGCAGCTTTATGGGAAACTCTCCAAGTGTGAGTTTTTCTTGGACCGGGTGGAGTTCTTGGGGCATGTGGTGACTGGAGATGGTATCTCAGTTGACCCCAAGAAGATTGTAGCAGTTGAGGCTTGGACAGCGCCGACTTCAGTGGCAGAGATCAGGAGTTTCCTGGGCTGGCAGGATATTATAGGAGATTTGTGCAGGATTTCTCCCGGGTTGCAGAGCCGTTGACACGGTTGACCCGGAAGGATACTGAGTTTGTTTGGTCAGAGAAGTGTCAGGCAGCTTTTGATGAGTTGAAGAAGCGGCTTACGACAGCTCTGATTCTGACATTGCCTTCAGGATCAGGTGGATTTACTATTTATAGTGATGCTTCAGGGAAGGGGCTGGGTTGTGTCTTGCAGCAGCATTGGACGGTGATTGCCTATGCTTCTAGGCAATTACGTCCCCATGAAAAGAACTACCCTACCCATGACCTGGAGCTGGCGGCGGTGATTTTTGCTTTGAAGTTGTGGAAACACTATCTGTATGGCGAGAGGGTGGAGATTTTCACAGATCACAAGACCTTGAAGTATGTGTTTACACAGAAAGAGCTCGACATGAGGCAGCACAGTTGGCTTGAGTAGATGAAGGACTTTGACATCGCACTTCAGTATCACCAGGGGAAGGCCAACGTGGTTGCCGATGCCTTGAGTAGGTATCCGACAGCCATGTGTTTGACTGTGGATCGGCACCTGCTTGCAGACTTGGAGAGCCTTGGGATAGAGGTGATTGTGCCCGGAGTACAGATGCAGTTATGGGGCCTTCAGATACAGTCGGACTTGATGGACAGGATCAAGACGACACAGTTCGATGATGTGGCTCTGCAGTGTATCCGAGAGCAGATCAGTGCAGGAGTGGAGGATGTTGAGTTCTCACTTGCAGAGGATGGTGCCCTGAGGCACGGTTCCCGGTTATGTGTGCCCAGCGGGGAGCTCAGAGAGCAGGTTATGCTGGAGGCTCACAGATCGTAGTACTCTATACATCCTGGTGCCAACAAGATGTACAGGGACCTGCGAGAGCATGTCTGGTGGTACGGGATGAAGAGGGAGGTATCCCACTTCGTAGCTAGATGCTTGGTCTGTCAGCAGGTCAAGGCAGAGAGGCAGAGGCCCGGAGGATTATTGTAGCCGTTGCCCATTCCAGAGTGGAAGTGGGAATATATTACCATGGATTTTGTATCGGGGTTGCCGCGTACACCAGGAGGAAAAGATGCGATTTGGGTCATCGTTGTCAGGTTGACCAAATCGGCCCACTTCTTGCCAATCAAGATGGGTACGTCTACAGAGAGGCTTGCGGAGTTGTATATGAGATAGATAGTCAGGATTCACGGAGTTCCCGTCAGCATAGTCTCAGATCGGGATAGTCGCTTTACTTCCTATTTCTGGAGGAGTCTGCAGACTAGCTTGGGTACTCAGCTCAAGTTTAGTACTGCATACCACCCCCAGACGGACGGACAGTCAGAGAGGACTATTCAGACACTTGAGGATATGCTACGGACGTGCGTCCTAGATTTTGGAGGTTCCTGGAAGGATCACCTACATTTGGTGGAGTTTGCTTACAACAACAGTTTTCAGGCCAGCATTGAGATGTCACCGTTTGAGGCTCTGTACGGGCGTAGGTATCGTACACCCTTATCTTGGGATGATGCTGGAGAGCGAGCTTTACTGGGACCAGAGATGGTTGTTGACATAGCCGAGAAGGAGAAGCTCATCAGGGACAGACTTCGCGTGGCATAGGACAGACATCGGCACTGGGCCGATAGCCACCGGAGGCCGCTGGAGTTTGAGGTACAGATTTAGAGATAGGATTAGAAGTAGGTTGTATTTTGTTTTGTTTTGTTTGATTGATCGTGTTTAATTTTTAGTAACTTGAGACCTTGCTTGTGATTAGGTTGGAGACATGGTTTTTTTGCGGATATCTTCCACTCGTGGTACGATACGTTTTGGTGGAGGTGGGAAGCTTAGCCCGCGCTTCATCGGTCCTTTCGTTATCAGCGGGAGAGTCGGTGACGTGGCATACAGGCTAGACTTGCCACCTGTACTAGTCGGAGTTCACAATGTATTTCACGTATCACAGTTGAGACGGTACATGGCTGACCCTAGCCATGTGCTCGATCACTCAGAGATAGAGGTTGGACCTACTCTCAATTATCCAGAGCAGCCTGTGGAGGTTTTGGATCGCCGGGAGAAGGTATTGATGAACCAGGTGATACCCTTGGTACGCGTCGCATGGAGGCATCATTCTCTAGGAGTGTCTATCTGGGAGCGGGAGGATGAGATGCGCGAGCGGTACCCCTATCTTTTTGGACCTTGAGGTATACTTTTCTATCCTTCTTAGCAGTTAGTTTCGCCTTTAAATTTCGAGGACGAAATTATTTTAAGGGGGTAGATTTGTCACTACCACTTTTCTAGCTTGAGGGTATTTTGGTCATTTTCAAAATTTTGAAATTTAATTTGGAATTATTATTATTATTTATAATTAATGTGATTTTTAAGTAATTTTAGTATAATTGATTTTGGTGTTCTAGTGGACTTTGACTTATGTTGACCTTGGAGACTAACCTAGTGGCTAACCTAGGTCATGACTAAGTGGTTAGGATATGAAAACCTAGGTTGACTTAAGTTAGTTAGGATTAACTCATTGGAATTAGTTTGGGGAAATTAGGAGCTAGATTAATTATTGAATGGCTTGTGAAATCACAAGTCATTTTATGACTTAAAGGCTTAATGGCCCATAGGCCCACACCCCTTGAACCAAACCCTAACCCTAATAATCTTGGCCGGCCATAGTGTGCCCCCCTATTTATATCACCTTGAAATTAGGGCTTACCTCTTTAGGAATCATTGCCATTTGAAAGAGGTGAGTCTCCATCTTTGTAAATTCTTAGAAAATCCATTTTTTACTCCAAATTCCTCCAAACAAATTGCAATAGGACCTAATATTAGCCTATTTGCTGTTGGTGTTGAGTATTTTCAGGAAAGACACAATTTGAGGGAGTTTGGTGGCTTGAGGAACTCTTCCCATTTGGGGATTGTAACCCTTTGTTCATCAATAGGTATAATCCTTCCTACTCCATATAATTTCTGTTAAATTTCATTTCTAGGATGTCCTAACCCTAACCTAACAGTAGGAGAGGCTAACCCTAGAATTTGAACCCATTTCGTGTCCGTATCGGACACGTATCAACGTGTATAGGAACGTGTTCGACGAAATGCCTCAAAGGGTATTTCGTTTGATTTTGTGATTGTGTTTGAATAGAAAAATCGATATTCACCTCGCTTATGCATTCCTTGGACACTGAGCACGATTTCGTTTCGGGTTGAGTCGACACGGAGGCGTGGACACGCGGTCGTGCACCCACGTGCGCAGGCAAGGAGCTTGCCCTGCTGTTCGGGTAGCACTGCTCTGTGCACACAGCGTTTCAACCCACGAAATTGGACACGCGTGTCGTGTCCATGGCTAACATGAGGCTACTCGAATTTCACGAGCTCTTGTGTCGTGTCGGACACGATATTGCCTGTGCACGTGTCGTGCACTGTGTACACCAGTGTGCTGAATTTGTGTTCTTGAGTTTAATTGATTTTAATAGTTTTAAATTGTGTTTTTATTTATTAGTTAGATCCTAAACATGATGTTAAATTTCTATTATATTAGTTACATGATTAACTTAGGTTTTTAATGAGGAGTTTGGATTCGAACATGAGTTTTGGGCATTCACTGATACTTACTGATACTGTGAGATTCCAGTTTTCCCAAACCCATTTAATTCCTGTTTTGTTATGTTTTTCAACTGATTTTGAACCCCACAATTTATAATACTTGTTAGCTAAGTTTTTACATTCGACATAGGCTTGTTGAATTGAGTTTTGACATTTCATTTGGGTTTCAAGGCTGATACATTGGGTTACCTGTGTTGTTCTTTAATTAACCTTTTTAAAATGATTGGTAAACTGATACACTTTGTTTCAAACTGAAATACTGAGATTTCTCCTTTTCATTGTACTGTGAGATTAAGGTTAGTTGAACTCTTAAATTGTTGTTCCTGAGATTGTTTCTTAAACTGAGAATGGAAGGTTATACCTGAGTTTATAAGTCTGGACTGATTCTTGAGATTTGACATTGAGTTTCCTTTTCATTTATTTCAATATTGTTCTTCCTTTAAAAACCTGAGATTGGGATTGTGTTCCCAGTTATTTGTAACCTGAGATTGGTATTGTTTTAAACTGTTGTTTGGTTCTATGAACTGAATATTCATTGGGTAGTAGTGAATCATTTCCTGTTTTCCTGTTTCCTTAATCACAAATGCACACTGCTTCTTTCACACTGTTATTTCAGATTCTCATGGGTTGATGGTTCACTGTTTTTCCTTATGACAATGATTCCCAACCACCAGTATGTTAAAACCTTTCTTAATAACTGTAAACTGTTTTTCTGGGTTCAATTTGAACTGGGAATGAGGCTATAACCTGGGATGTTGAACTGAGAAGTTATTTCCAGTTTTTCCCTTTAACTGATGTGCTCACTGTTAATGTAAAAACTGAGTTGCTTTCCCCTAACAACTGAAATGTACATTCATGTATCATTGTTCAGGATCACAGATACACTCACACCCTCACTCTCTTTCATACACACACACACCCACAGATACACTCACATGCCTATGCCTCTCTATCACACACATTGAAGATTCAAGTGTCCCCCTTCACTCTTTTCACATGTATATATATATGTGATTGAGGTACATAAAAAAAAAATATATGTAGGTTGCTATATATATGAATGTGTGTTAGTGTATATATATGATATAATGTATTATAGATTGTGACATAGAGCATGGGTGATTTTGTATAGTGACTATAGGTTATATGTATTCTTAATAGATTATATTAATATGGTATTCTGTGTATTATTAGATATAGTCAATGTCTTGTGGTTATGTGATTATGGTATAGTTAGACATGGTATGCCTAGTTGGAATCTAGATAGACTGTTTAGGCTTGTTAGAACCTAGAATGACTTGCTAAACCTAGATTAGACTAGTTTGACTTAGGTTTGACTTGGTTGACCTAGTTTGACTTCTAGGGTTGACCAGAGTTGACCAAGAGTTGACTTTGGTCCAGATTGACCTAGATTCATGTAGAATTTATTGTAGTGCATTTCATTACTATTCTGGACTTGTTGTGACTTGTACTATTCTAAATAGGAGCCAGACACCACTCCTCGGACAGTACTTTCATCTCGGACATTCAGTTAGCAGGTGAGTACATTCTCTGATCTTTTCATACCTGTCTGGACTATATTCTTGCTCTAGATTACTCTACATGATGCTGACATGTATCTTCACGGATTAGTACTATATGGATCCTTTCCTAAGATGTTATCCCTCTACGGGTGCATCGGGTATTTCATGTTCATGTACTTTATCATGTGCATCAGGTACTTCTTGTACTCGTACTAGTTCATGTTATTACATGTTCTCATGTGCTTTCATGTGCTTATCATGTGCCTCATATACTACTCATTACATGAGTTCACGTATCTTAGTTGTATTCATGTGCTTATAACGTAACTTGAATGGATCCTTGTGTATTGATTGGGGCGGGATGAGTAGAATTGGTTATGTGAACACTATCCCCAGTAGCTGTATTCATGTGCCTCCTTATTTGTATTCATGTGCCCCCAAGCCATTTACATAACCATATTGTGCTCTAAATCACGTAGCCACTTACGGTCTCTACTATCATGTATTTACATTCAGTTACAAAATATCTCCTGTTTACTTGTACTTCCATTCAGCACTTCCTGTATTTTACTCTATTGTATGATTTATTTTCCTAACCTGCTATGAATTGTTTGAGAGATATGTGCTCGTTCTCGTCCTGACTGGACCTGTTGAAAATATTACAGAGGACGAGGCTGAGGCGTTCTACCCTACTTACTACGGTGCCACACTAGATGAGTGCCTGGACTTGGACCAGCAGCAGGATCCATTAGCAGTAGACGACACTCCATTAGTTTAGGATTGTCTTACTTTTCTGGATCACTGTATTAGATTTTGAGATTTTGAGATATGTATTATTTTAGACACTTAGAATTCTGGATTGTATCTCTGTGATTCTCCTGTTCTGGATATATTATCGTTCATTATCATTCTATCTTTTCTGTTCGACCTTAGCTGTGGTTGAGTTATATTTCTTTTATGTCACCCCCGTTCGGGGAGTATAACTGTTATTACCTTCAACTGTTAGTTGTTGTGGCCTAGGACAGCGTTCTACCGCCGACACTGTGACGTAGGCTGGACGTACCCACGTCTCGTGCCCTTACTCTAGGGTGCGGGTCGTGACATTTCCGGCCTCAGTAAGATCCTCAACGAATCTACTCAAACGGCAGAACTCTCCAGCGTACTCCTCAACAGTCTGGTTCCCTTGAACCAAACTCTCGAACTGCGCCTCCAAGGTACCGAGTGCTGTATCGGAATAAAATTTCTCCTTGAACAGTTTCTTGAAGGTTGCACAAGTCTGACCGGCTGTACCAACACTCGGGTCCGTCTAGTACCAAGTACGGGCCAAGTCCTGCATCTGACTGGCTGCTGCCTCGATCTGTAATCCAGCTGGTATCTGTGCCAATCGGAATATCTCCTCAATGTGCTCTATCCAATCGTCAGCGTATATGATGCCCTCTGTACCTTTGAAGTCTCGGGGTCCCATCTTCTTAAAGTATTAGATGTTTGGAGTCTTCGGCTGATACTGCTGCATCTGTCCTCCCAGTAGACGAGCAGCCACCAGCTCTATTGTCGTCCCTACCAAATGGTGGGTATCGTGTATGCTCCGTCGAAAATTAGCAGACTGCCTCTGCTGTATCTGCTACTGAGTCTCCAGGAATCACTGGAAAAGGCTAAACATCTGAGCCGTATCCATTGTCCCTGAAGGTAACTGCTGCTGATACATATCCAGAATGATGGGGAAAGACCTCCGGACAGGTGGAGGTGTACTCCCAAAATCTGCAGAAGCTCCTATATAAGCAGAAATAGGAGGTACTGTGGTCCCAGCATCCACAATCGGACGAGGGGTGGCAGACCTCTCACCAGCGTCTGCTGGGCCAGAGCGATACGATCGTGTCTCAATCACCATCCTGGAGACAGATCAACAAGGAATCATTACTGAGATAGAAACGATAATTCAAGGAAGGACAGCTATTTGAAGGAAGCAATCTTCGACAAGAATTTAGATGGCAGGAATTCCGTTAAGAGTTTTTCCTAATGTGATTGAGTACCTCAAGAATAATCCTAATCCTACTGCAGGCTGTAGTGATACTCTAGTTCGAATACCACTACACAAACTCGACCTGCATAGGCCACCACTAAAAATGTGTCACGATCCGCACCCACTGTGAGGGTACGAGTACGTAACAGCGCCCAGCCTACGCCGCAGTATCGGCGGTAGAACGCTATTCTAGGTCATGAACTATAACTAACAGAATATGAAATACTCTCCAATTGGAGGCCAAGTCACAGAAGGTACAACTTAATCACAATCTAGAGGTAGAATATAGCATGATGGAAAAGATAAGAAAATCCTCAAAAGTGAGGTACAACAGAAGTGAAATAAATCAAGGTTAACAAATACTAGTCTCTACATCACCATAATAATACAACTCTGAATCAAAGATAAAACTAACATGAAAAGAAGGAACAGTCTAGATATCTACACTATGCATAGGTATCGTCCTCAGCAGCTGTCTGAACCTCCCCAGGGGTCCAGGTCGCGAGTGTCATTTAGGCAAGCTCCATAGTAAGGCGTGCAGGGTTCCTCATCATCCTCTGTAAAATTTTCAACAGATCCAGTCAGGACGGGAGCGAGCACAATACTTCTAACACAAATCATAGCATGTTAGAAAATATAAACGTGTAAAAAAGTACGATACATGAAAACTGAAAGAATGTACATGATAAAAAAGAGAGAACTGTAATGGAAATATCTACTATAATTAGAGAACTATCAGTGACTAGTGATGTAGAGTATAAAGTCGACATGTAAACGGCTGGATTTGTACATGAATATACTAAAGAGGCTCACATGGTTATACTATTTTGGAATTGTTCACGACTATTTATACTCCCCTATACCCCAATCAATACACAAGGATCCAGACAAATTATGTTACGCACATGATTTTCATATGAAAGCCCATAGATAGGTGTACATGAAGTATACACGAGGTCTCAGAACTGAGTGCACATGAATTCCACATGAAGGCCCATGAGGGATACACATGAAGTATAGGTTATACATGATATACATGAGAAACATGACCAAACATGAGAGCACATGAGAGTACCCGAGCGTACATGAACGAATATGAAGCACATAAGAAATATGAATAACATAAGAGCGAGGAATACATGATGTACATGAAACACATGACATGAAGTATCCGATGCTCCCGAGGGGGATAACATCTCATGAAAAGATCCATATAGTACCAATCCGTGATAATATCGTGACAACATCAAATAAGGTAATCTAGAGCAGGAATAAAAACCTAAGTAAGTTATGAAATGATCAGGGAATATACTCGCCTGGTATCTGAATATCTGTGAGAATATACTGCCCGAGATGAGGTATCTGACTCCTATTTAGAGCACACAAGTCAAGATGTATACAGGGGATGATAAATGAAATGTACAATGCATCTGCATGCTGTCTAGGTCAAACTAGTCTATAGTCAACACTTTGTCAACTCTAGTCAACCACACTAGTCAACTAGGTCAACTAGGTCAAGTCCTAGCCCAAACAAGTCTCACTAAGCCTAACCAGCCTATTCTAGCAAGCACACATCATTCACAAGTCACACAAGTCTAATCAACACACAAAACTCATGTGTATAAATCCTATATACGCATAGGCTTGCACATTAGGATACCCATAGGCTATACTACATAGGCCATGTGCATATATTACACATAGAGAGTTAGAGAGAGATACATGTGCATGTGTGTGTGTTTCAATATTGTGTGTGGGTGGCATATGTAACGCCCCAGTCCCAAAATACGTAGGACCAAGTACGTGAACATGCCAGCTGCACATATACGAAGAACACTCCAATATATGGAATCCTCATATATGCACATAAGCTGTAAATAAATAATCACAGGCCAGAATAACATATCTAATCTCATCACAGCTCAACACAGAAGATAATGAAGTCCAAATAAATAAATAAGAGTATCAAAAGATAGCCGGGTGAACATACTCACTCCAAACAGCTATAAAAAATAGTCTCACAAGATCGGAGTCCGACCTCTGCAAAATAGAAAGAAAAGAGATGTAAAATAATGTCTACAACTGTCTTAGATAAGTAATAGACTAGAAATCATAAGGCACTGCCTCGTCATCAATGTAGGATAGCTCCAATGCCGCTCCGTACTCCTGTGGAAACTCGTCTGAACCTGGAGAGATAACCAGGTCCTCAGGGGACATAGCAAGATACAAGAAAACACCATGCCATATAAACTGTGATAATATAATAAGAGAAAAAGGTATGCATGCAATCGGGTTCCTGACCATTCTATTGTGAATATGCAGTTGAGATACATTCTTTCGACGCATGAGCCCTAGCTGAATATAGGATCCGGTATAGTCCCTTCCTGGGTACCAGTGACCAAGAGCATGTCGTTAAAAAATGACAGTGGCCAACCTCTCCAGCGGAGCTTCCGGGTTACAAGGGAAGTGCAATCGAAGCCCATACGTCAGGTAATGTTCTCCCCACCCAATGCCTAGTATCATCATGTACATGACTGACATGTACCTATAATAACCGCCAAGTCTTCTAGCATGCAATTCTATTGGCAGTTACTCCTATCCGTCGTACGCTCCATATGTTTCGGTGGCCAGCCAACTACGCGGAAACGTATCCTATATGTGACTCACATCACGTGATACAATAAATGTCAAGGCCAATGAGATATACTAATACCTCAACATCAATGGGAGGTCAATAAGCTAAGTCAATGCAAGAAAATAAATAAAGCAAGAAATACGACCGATAGAGTCGCTTGCACCCAAGTGTGACTTGGACGCACAGTTTAAATAACACGAAATAAAATGCTGAAAATAACAACTGAAAATAAGAATATAATAATTCACAGAGTAAGGTGGCAAGGTATCTTGCCTGGTGGTGCAAAGTGGTAAGTCCAAGAGTAGCAAGTGTCAGCACCAAAACTCATAAATCACAGATGACTCCAAACACTGAAACAAACATAAAAATGATCTCGGTGTAGAAGATATACCTAGAAAATGCCTGTCCAAAAGTCAAATTCTAGAACAGGGGCAAAATCGTAATTTTTGGTCAAAACGATGTCCACCGTTGGACCCGCTTTGTACCGAAACGCGTGCCAAAGTCTACGGTCTCTAAAGTCATCGAACTACATGTCTATGATTTTAGTTTGAGGAGAGGAACTCAAAGGTATGTCCAGTTTTGGATTCCGAGAAGCCGTGTACAAAATCGCCCGTTTGAGTGGGTCGCAGGCCCATCAAAAATGGGTTCCGATTCGACCTTCTCAGAATTGAACCAAACATGGCATACAGGACCAAAATTTCGATCCGGACCTATTGGTGCAAGTTTCGTCTCAAATCGACGACTGTACACGAAGTTATGGGCAAGTTTGCAAAACATCGATACGGGGGTATCTCGACGGATACGCGTTGATTTCGTCGCGCACACGCGACGAAACTGAGTTCCGTCAGTTCCCACACGTCCGCAACGTCCATACGCACCTTTCGATGCGTATAGCACGCGACCAAGTCGCCTGGTTTGTCAGGGCGTACGTCGTATCGGACAAATTTCTAAAAATTAATATAACTAAGCACAGGTTTTTCCTCAAGTTCCACATCAATCTACTTTTTACACGCAAATTGAAATGACGATCCAGAAGATGCGTTACGATCTTGGTTATATTGTCTTTTACTGTTTTGGATTAGTTCCTATAGTACTTTACTGCACAGCAAGTAAATTGGCCGACAAGTTGGCGTTTCAAAATAGTTTTTAGTATTACAGAAAACAGATTTATGTTCAACTTCGTCTCGATTTTTTGAGCAAGTCGATAGGTTGTTTCGAAATCCATCTAGAGGATCTCGAAGAGGGTCAAGTCTACTTTCCAAAAAATCTTACGGATCAAAAATCGGTGCTACGAGTAAAAAGTTACATCGTAGAGAAGTAGGGTACCTTGAGTGGGAAAACTGCTACGTGGGTGACGCGGGGCTGACTTCCGATGCTCCGTTCGTTGCACACAAAGCTCCATCGCTGGTGAAACAAATTCGTAGGTTAAGAGGGTATAATCAGCCTCAACTTTCGTTTTGGAAGATTAGGATTTTGATGTTTGTAGAAAAAGTTATATAGATACCAAGTTGTGTCATAAACCTAATAGTATTGGGTTTAGAAAATTTGAAATTTCCACGGGCCACGGGTTGGGTTCCTCGTGAATTGCTGTACACAGCAAGGGTTGGGGGAGTGGGACCCGCCCACGTGTAGTGGGGGTGGTTTGGCTTTTCTTTTTTTCTTTTTTTTCTTTTTCCTTTTTCTTTCTTCATTAACAATTGTCTTCTCTCTCTCTCTCATTTAGTCTGAGAGGTAATGGTCGGTCCACTTGGGCCGACCATCTTTGTTTTTTTTTTCAAAACTAATATATATATAATACTTATATATATATATAAATATATATATATATATATATATATATATATATATATATATATATATATATATATATATATATATATATATCATTTAAGCTATCAAAAAAATGTCTAAAAAAACACAATAAATTTCTAAAAATCCTAGATTTTATTATACCCTTATTTAATAGAATTACGAACAAGCACACATATAGTAATATATGTATGCACCCATGCCTTAATTATACTATTAAACTAGTAGCAAATAAATCCATAATTAATGAAATGCTTAATAAAAATTAATTTAAATTATAAAAATCAATTATAAATTATGGGGGTTTACATCCTACCCAACTTAAAGAAAATTTCGTCCTCGAAATTAAACTAAGGTCGGGGGATCAAATGCTATGCAAGGAAATATAATAGCACTTAAAATGCAAGACATACCTTCGTTTTCGAACAAATGTGGGTAGCGATTTCGGATGTCGTCCTCGCGCTCCCAAGTAGACTCCCCTGGCGAGTGATGCTTCCATGCCACGCGAACCAATGGAATAGATTGATTCTGTAACATCTTCACTCGGCGATTGAGGATACCTACTGGTTGCTCTTCGTACGACAAACTCGGTCCAACTGTGATCTCGGAGTGATCAAGCACATGATTGCTGTCCGCCACGTACCTCCTCAGCTGAGATACATGGAATACGTCATGTACTCCCTCTAGTGACGGTGGCAATACCAATCTGTAGGCAACCTCTTCAACACGTTCCAAGACATCGAAAGGCCCGATGTACCTTGGACTCAACTTGCCACGTCCTCCGAATCGAATCGTGCCTCTAATGGAGGATATCTTCAAGAACACATGGTCACCCTCTTTGAACTCCAAGGGTCGACGACGATTATCTGCCCACTGCTTCTGACGATCCTGCGCTGCTCGCAGGTGGTCCTGAATCTTTTTTACTGTCTCCACTGTGCTTAAGACCAACTCGGGACCCAATAGCTGTCGCTCTCCTATGTCGCTCCAACAAACAGGAGACCGACACTTCCTACCATACAATGCTTCAAACGGAGCCATTTGAATGCTCGCTTGATAGCTATTGTTGTAGGAAAACTCTACAAGATGAAGATGGTCCTCCCACGAACCGCCAAAATCTAGCATACACGCTCTCAACATATCCTCTAGCGTCTGAATGGTACGCTCCGACTGGCCGTCTGTCTGCGGATGATACGATGTGCTAAACTTCAATCGAGTGCCCAAACTCTCTTGTATGCTCCTCCAAAAGTGTGAGGTGAATCTCGAGTCACGGTCTGACATGATACTAACAGGCATACCGTGCAATCTCACAATCTGCTCTATATACATCTCCGCCAATACCTCTGTCGACTGGCCCACTCTAAAAGGTAAGAAATGGGCTGACTTCGTAAGTCTATCAACAATCACCCATACTGCGTCACGTCCTCTAGGACTCCGAGGAAAACCCGTAACAAAATCTATAGTAATATGCTCCCACTTCCACTTGGGAATGGGTAGCGGCTGCAATAATCCGGCCGTCCTCTGGTGCTCCATCTTTACTTGTTGACATACCAAGCACTTGGCAACAAAATGAGCTATCTTTCATTTCATTCTATGCCACTAATAATACTGTCGTAAGTCACGATACATCTTGGTCCCTTCGGGATGAATAGAGTAAGTCGAACTGTGAGCCTCTGCCATCAGCTCCTGCCGTAGCTCTCCATTGGGAACATAAATACGATCACCACATCGCAAGGTCCCATCGGTGTGGATCCTTAATCCTGTCTGCTCTCCTGCTTCAGTCCTCTCCTTGAGCCGTCGAAATCTAGCGTCATTGGGCAATGCTGCCTTGATGCGCTCTACTAATGATGATTGCACCTGGAGGTTGGCTAATACGCCATCTGCTCCCGGTAATACTACCTCAATACCAAGCTGCTCTAAGTCTCTAATCAATTCCTTCTGTGTAGTCAAAAAGTGTGCCATGGGCTTACGGCTTAATGTGTCTGCCACGACATTAGCCTTGTCCGGATGATAATGTAGCTCAATCTCATAATCCTTCATCAACTCCAACCAACATTGTTGTCGCATATTCAACTTCTTTTGTGTGAACACGTACTTGAGGCTCTTATGATCAGTGTAGATATCAACCTTCTCTCCGTACAAGTAGTGTCTCCATAGCTTCAAAGCAAAGATAACCGCTGCGAGCTCTAGATCGTGGGTCGAATAATTTTTCTCATGCACTCTCAACTGTCGTGATGCATACGCTACTACCCGACCGTGCTGCATCAATACACATCCTAAACCCTTTACGGATGCGTCGCTGTAGATCACAAATCCTCCTGGGCCCGATGGTAGTGTCAAGATCGGTGCTGTGGTCGATCGCTTCTTCAACTCGTCAAAAGCGGCTTGACACTCGTCTGTCCATAAAAACTCCTAATCCTTGCAAGTCAATCGAGTCATGGGCCTCGCTATTCGAGAGAAATCTTTTACGAACCGTCGGTAGTAACCCGCAAGTCCGAGGAAACTTCTCACTTCAGAAGCTATTGTGGGAGCGGGCCATGATTTGACTACTGTGATCTTCTCTGGGTCCACTGATATACCATTGCCCGTAACAATATGACCAAGGAATGATACCTCCTTGAGAAAGAATCACACTTGCTAAGCTTCGCAAAGAGTCTCTCGTTCCTCAATGTTTCCAAAACTATCCGTAGATGCTGCTCATGCTCCTCTTGACTCTTGGAGTAAATCAAGATATCGTCTATAAAAACTACAACAAATTTGTCCAAGTATTGGTGAAAGATCTTGTTCATTAAATTCATTAAAACTATAGGAGCGTTGGTCAAACCGAAAGGCATGACCAAGTACTCGTAGTGTCCGTACCTCGATCGAAAAGCCGTCTTGGCAATATCTTCCTTCATAACCTTCAATTGGTGATAGCCCGATCGTAAGTCAATCTTGGAGAATACTTTTGCTCCACTCAGTTGGTCAAATAAATCATCTATACGTGGCAAGGGATACTTGTTCTTCACCGTTACTTCATTCAATGCTCTGTAGTCGATGCACATGCGCACTGTCCTGTCTTTCTTAGGCACAAAAAGAACGGGTGCTCCCCATGATGACGTACTGGCACGAATAAATCCTTTCTCTAATAAGTCATCAACCGGCAACTTCATCTCTACCAACTCCTTGGGTGCCAGACGATATACTCGAGATGAAATAGGCTCGGCTCCGGGAATAAGCTCAATAGAAAACTCAATATCTCGGTCAGGTGGTAGTCCTGGCAACTCCTCGGGGAATACATCCTCGAACTCGGTGATAATAGGGTGCTGAGGGGTGTCGTACATCATCATATGAGTCCCTGCTGTGGGTGCCTCACAACTATCTCCATCTTCTTTGGTGAACTCAAACTCTGCCGTATTCGGTGGTCTAAAGATAATACTGCTCCTATGGCAGTCGATAAGAGCGAAATGCTGGCTCAACCAGTCCATTCCAAGAACCACATCAAATGTCGGCATAGGGAATACAAGAAGTCATGCCATCATCTCTCTGCCATTTATCACTACAGGACAAAGTCTACAAATACCACTAACAGGTACAATTCCTCCTCCAGTAAGGATTTTAACATTCTTAGCTAAAGGTGTGATGGGAATGCTGTGTCTAGTGGTAAAACTAGTGGCTATAAATGAATGAGTGGCTCCAGTATCAAATAATATAATAGCAGAAAAAGATGCAACTAAAACCATACCTGCTATGACCTCTGCCTCTGTCTCTACATTCTCAACAGCTAAAGAGAATGCCTTTCCTTGGTTCTGTCCTGGGCCTTGAGCTCTGGCCTTGTGGTACTGTGCTGTCTGTAGGGGTAATGGTGGACGAGGTGCTGGGGCTGTGGGCCTCTGGGCCTAATGTGCATGAACTAGCGCTTGCTGCTCAGGACAATCTCTGGCCAAGTGCTGTCCTGATCCACATCTCATACATAAGCCCAAACGAAGTCGACAGTCATCTTTAATTTGCCCCTGCTTCCCGCAAACATTGCAAGTGGGCTTCTGATAAGGTGTGTGCCTCTGCTGGTACTGTCCTGTATTCCTCCTGATAGGTCCATTCTGAGTAGCTCAGGCTGGTGTAGCTGCTGGGGTATGGTGCCTCGACGTCTGCTGCTGTTCCTTACGAAGAATCTCCTGAGCACGAGCTTCTTCCAAGACAGCTGAATGGGAGACTCGAGACCGAGTAGTCGTATAAGACTTGAGCTCTGGTGCAAGCCCCTGGTGAAATCTCCCCGCCTTCTCTAACTCTGTCGGAATCAATCCCGCACCAAATCGACTCAGGCGATTGAACTCCGAGTCATACTCATCAACTGTCATATTCCTTTGCTTCAGATGGAGGAACTGGTCATAGAGACCATCTCGAACATGAATAGGGAATAATCTCTCATAAAATGCATCATAGAACTGCTTCCAAGTGATCCCCGTGCCTAATCGTCTCTCTTTCGTCTTCCACCAGTGGTGAGCATTGTCTTCTAACAGTAAGTCCACTGCTGTCATCCAATCTCGAGCTGGCAACTGGGATGCCTTCAGTAGCTTCTCGGTACTAATAAGCCACTGTGACACCTCTAATGGCTTCTCCGTCCCTCTAAAGGCCTTGGGGTTCATATCTGTGAAATTCTTGATAGAGCCTTCATAGGGATGCAGAGCCGGTGCCAGTGCTGGTGCTGGAGGTGGTAGTGTAGGTCTAGCCATAGCTGTCACCATCATCTATCTCATCAGCTGAGTCTGCTGCCACTGAGCCTGCATCATGGCATACATAAACTGAGTAGTAGGGCTCCCATCAGTCGGTGGTGGAGGCATCTGAGGTCCCGACTGTGGAGAAAACTGCTGAGGGAATGGTGGTGGAGGAGACAGTGGTACATTCCCTCCCGGTGGCATGGTAGTGGTCTGCCCAGCCTGGCTGCCTGGGGGTACTGCGACCTCTGGGGACTCCGTCGTCGGTGTCGTAGTAGGCTGCGACAGTCCTGGCTGGTAAGGTGTCGCCGGAGTCATGGAAGGATTCTGTCCCTCCGAAGCAGCCTCTTCACCAGATGTGAGGGCCAAAGCAGAAGTGCGTCCACTTCGTAGATTCATACTGTTGGCACGAGGAAGATAAGTTGATATTAGAAAAGATTAGATATGAAGTAAATCGAATAATCAAAGAAGTTTCGAAAAGATTGGAAGTCAAGAGATAGTAGTAGTTCTGGATGAGATATTCCTATTCCTATATGCAGGCTTGTTGGGCACAGTCATGTAACCCAACAATATTAAATCGACCTGCATGGGCTACCACAAAAACATGTAACGCCCCAGTCCCAAAATACGTAGGACCAAGTTCGTGAACATGCCAGCTGCACATATACGAAGAACACTCCAATATATGGAATCCTCATATATGCACATAAGCTATAAATAAATAATCACAGGCCAGAATAACATATCTAATCTCATCACAGCTCAACACAGAAGATAATGAAGTCCAAATAAATAAATAAGAGTATCAAAAGATAGCTGGGTGAACATACTCACTCCAAACAACTATGAAAAATAGTCTCACAAGATCGGAGTCCGACCTCCGCAAAATAGAAAGAAAAGAGATGTAAAATAATGTCAACAACTGTCTCAGATAAGTAATAGACTAGAAATCATAAGGCACTGCCTCGTCATCAATGTAGGATAGCTCCAATGCCGCTCCGTACTCCTGTGGAAACTCGTCTAAACCTGGAGAGATAACCAGGTCCTCAGGGGACATAGCAAGATACAAGAAAACACCATGCCATATAAACTGTGATAATATAATAAGA
This sequence comes from Iris pallida, assembly GCA_029216955.1. Lineage (NCBI taxonomy): Eukaryota > Viridiplantae > Streptophyta > Magnoliopsida > Asparagales > Iridaceae > Iris > Iris pallida. Next base: position 1,601,166 of record JANAVB010011197.1, on the reverse strand, counting down.
GAAAAAGGTATGCATGCAATCGGGTTCCTGACCATTCTACTGTGAATATGCAGTTGAGATACATTCCTTCGACGCATGAGCCCTGGCTGAATATAGGATCCGGTATAGTCCCCTCTTGGGCACCAGTAACCAAGAGCATGTCGTTAAAAAATGACAGTGGCCAACCTGAGAGGCTCATACCCGTATCTCCAGCGGAGCTTCCGGGTTACAAGGGAAGTGCAATCGAAGCCCATACGTCAGGTAATGTTCTCCCCACCCAATGCCTAGTATCATCATCTCCATGACTGACAAGTACCTATAATAACCGCCAAGTCTTCTAGCATGCAATTCTATTGGCAGTTACTCCTATCCGTCGTACGCTCTATACGTATCGGTGGCCAGCCAACAACGGGAAAACGTATCCTATATGTGACTCACATCACGTGATACAACAAGTGTCAAGGCCATATGAGATATACCAATACCTCAACATCAATGGGAGGTCAATAAGCTAAGTCAATGCAAGAAAATAAATAAAGCAAGAAATACGACTGATAGAGTCGCTTGCACCCAAGTGTGACTTGGACGCACAGTTTAAATAACATGAAATAAAATGCTAAAAATAACAACTAAAAAAAGAATATAATAATTCACAGAGTAAGGTGGCAAGGTATCTTGCCTGGTGGTGCAAAGTGGCAAGTCCAAGAATAGCAAGTGTCAGCACCAAAACTCACAAATCACAGATGACTCCAAACACTAAAAACATCAAAAATGATCTCGGTGAAGAAGATATACCTAGGAAACGCTTGTCCAAAAGTCAAATTCTGGAACAGGGGCAAAATCGTAATTTTCGGTCAAAACGATGTCCGCCGTTGGACCCGCTTTGCACCGAAATGCGTGCCAAAGTCTACGGTCTCTAAAGTTGTCAAACTACATGTCTACGATTTCAGTTTGAGGAGAGAACTCAACGGTATGTCCAGTTTTGGATTCTGAGGAGCCGTGTACAAAATAGCCCGTTTGAGTGGGTCGCGGGCCCATCAAAAATGGGTTCCGATTCGACCTTCTCAGAATTGAACCAACTTGGCATACAGGACCAGAATTTCGATCCTGACCTGTTGGCGCAAGTTTCATCTCGAATCGACGACTGTACACGAAGTTATGGGCAAGTTTGCAAAACGTCGATACGGGGGTATCTCGACGGATACGTGTTGATTTCGTCGCGCACACGACTGACGAAACTGAGTTTCGTCAGTTCCCACACGTCTGCAACGTCCATATGCGCCTTTCGATGCGTATAGCATGCGACCACGTCGCCCGGTTTGTCAGGCGTACGTCGTATCGGACAAATTTCTAAAAATTAATATAACTAAGCACATGTTTTTTCTCAACTTCCACATCAATCTACTTTTTACACGCAAATCAAAATGACGATCCAGAAGATGCGTTGTGATCTCGGTTATATTGTCTTTTACTGTTTTGGATTATTTCCTATAGTACTTTACTGCACAGCAAGTAAATTGGCCGACAAGTTGGCGTTTCAAAACAGTTTTTAGTATTACAGAAAACAGATTTTTGTTCAAATTTGTCTCGATTTTTCGAGCAAGTCGATGGGTTGTTTCAAAATCCATCTGGAGGATCTCGAAGAGGGTCAAGTCTTCTTTCCAGAAAGTCTTACGGATGAAAAATCGGTGCTACGAGTAAAAAGTTACATCGTAGAGAAGTAGGGTACCTTTAGTGGGAAAACTGCTCCGTGGGTGACGCGGGGCTGACTTCCGATGCTCCGTTCGTCGCGCACAAAGCTCCGTCGCTGGTGAAACGAATTCGTAATTGAAGAGGGTATAATCAGCCTCAACTTTCGTTTGGAAGATTAGGATTTCGATGTTTGTAGAAAAAGTTATATATATATACCAAGTTGTGCCATAAACCTAATACTATTGGGTTTAGAAAATTTGAAATTTCCATGGGCCACGGGTTGGGTTCCTCGTGAATTGCTATACACAGCAAGGGTTGGGGGAGTGGGACCCGCCCACGTGTAGTGGGGGTGGTTTGGTTTTTTTTCTTTCTTTTTCCTTTTCCTTTCTTCATTAACAATTGTCTTCTCTCTCTCTCTCTCATTTAGTCTGAGAGGTAATGGTCGGTCCACTTGGGCCGACCATCTTTGTTTTTTTTCAAACTAATATATATAAAACTTATATATATATATATATATATATATTTTTAATAAATATATATATATATATAT